>CM021698.1:153957824-153985797 GCA_011074415.1 Stictonetta naevosa
AAAAGCCCGTGTGATGTAACCATATTCTCAAGGAAGGTTTTAGGGGTTTTAGTCTCCCACGGAAAAACAGCTTTTGGCCGGAGTGCTTCATGAGATTAGTTCCGTGGTAAGGACTTTTTGGTATAAATAGACCAGAAGGGAGCAAAAACTTGGGGAGTGACCTCCCTGTCGCCTCGCTGTGGCAGCCCACCCTTTCTGAAATGAGTTTTAGCTGGCAGGAAAAGGAAATTAGTGACGTTTTCCTAAAAATGAGCACTTTAAAGCCCTCTTTAGTCCTCTTGTCCCCTTTTTAGGGACAAGCAATAAGGCAAGCCCAGCACCGCCATGGCTTTGGTGTTGCCTACAAGTCCTGGTCCTGCCTGGAGGAATCCCCCTTCGGACAAGAGAACAGAACCACAGCAAACTATCTGGGTGTCAGGCCAAGATATCCCGTTTTGGAGCCTTGCTTGGCTTTGGCTCTGAAATGCTTTTTATTTCTTTTATTCGGACCCTACTCTGACCCCACCGGTCTTGGTGCGTGCAGAAGTAGAGCCTGGGGTGGCTTTTTGAGTAGAAGGTGATGAGATGAAGGTGGGTCACGGAGAGCCGGGCTCCTGGCACTTACACCCTGAGCCTTATCCTCAAGGAGATGCTGGTGCGGGGAGGGAATAGCACGGCACAGGGGAGGTCAAGGGATTGAAATCTCCACGGATCATCCCAGTGAAATCACCACGGATCATCCAACACGAGTCAAACCGTGTCCTGCTGCTCCCCTGGGGAAGGGTTGAGCGGTGACAATCCTGGTACCTTCTTATTTCCTCCCTTAAACGTAGAATCTGCTCCCTGGGAGGGAGAATTTATAAAATAAAGAAACTTCAGGCTTGAAGGAACCCATGCAGCAGCCTGGGGTAATGAAAACGCTGCAGGCAGCCGAGACCTCAGGGCACGTAGCGGAGCGAGTTGTGCATCACGGGTCGCTTTGCTAACTGCAGCCAGGCTGGGCTTTCTGTATTCCTGGTATTCAACATCTCCTGCCTTGATTTAAGCAGTGGAAGGGTCTACTCCTGCCGTTGGTCCGGGATCCTCAGTTCTATGCCTGCCAACAGCATCGCCCTGCAGTGAAGGGCATGGATCTGAGCCTCTGTTAGCTGCCTCTGAGTACAGGGGCTGCAGCAGGGATGTGCTGCTCGTTTTTAAGCTCGTTTTAAAACATTTTTAGCTTTCTCCTGCTGTCCTCTGGTCCATGGAGAGCCTGTTGTGATCCAGCCAAGCTCTCCTGGGAGCTGTCGCTGCGGTACCCGTTGGGGCTGTGCCTAAACTCACGGACACAGACCCCGTTCCCACTTCTCTTTTAGACAGATGCACACCTGGCTGGTGTCACCGTGCTCTGAGCTCCTCTGGATGGGGATTCAGCAGGATCTGCCTTTCCTTTTCTCTGGCTTCTAACGGTACCAGCACATCCTAGGGCTGTGTTTTCCTTTCTGACGGTGCTGTGCTGTCCTTTGATCACTTCATGTGCTCTTTTTGCTCTTCCCCAGTCACTTCCAGCTACGGAGCTCCCGTTCTTCTACCCGAAATGAAAGAGAAATTAGTCCTGGAGCACACGCCTTTGTTCTTTGGACTTGCTGGCCTCCACCTCTTCCCACAAGTGCTTGGTGTCGCCTGTTACTGTCAGCAACAAAGCTGGGAGGCAATAGCCCTGTTTTTGCACCCAGGTCACAAAACAAAGCTCTAGGTGTGCCCCGTCATCCGAGACACATCTCCCCACGTTTATTGGAGCCAAAGGGCACCCGATGATCACCTCCAAACAAACTTTCCCTAAGGACTTGCTGCGAGGAGGCAGCCTAACCGGGTAGTTGCCCTATTTAACACCCCACAAGGGTGCTCTTGAGCTGGAAGAAGGAGCTGCTGGCACCTTTACACCACCCCTACGTGTTCCCAAAAACCTCGGCATCCCTCTGGCGGGAGTTTTGTCTTTGCCTCCACGTTAGGAGGCAGGGGCTGAGTGCTCTTTGCCATGCTGAGGGTTGATTTGGCCAATGACTTCGAGGCATAAATTGTCCTTGGTTATTATTATTGCAATAATTCTGCCTGTAATCCTGCTTTGTCAGGGGCAGTGATCTTTGGAGCGGGACGCAGCTTGGGTAATCCAACGGCACGCACCTCGCTCGCTTCCAGGGCTTTTGCAACGAGCGCTGCGCCCTGTGCACACGCAGCCTGCGCCGTTCCTGGGCTGCTCCGTGATTTATGCCCCCTCGTTGGCAGAGTCCTGTGCCGGCTTTCCCTAATTTAAAGCTTCTGCGAAGAAAGGCTGAGAAATCCCACGTTCGGCCTTGCCCCTTCTTAGGCACCCAACTTTGCTCCGGCATCGACGTCCCTGGGCGCACCCAAGAGGGTAACTGAAAACACCCCGTCGTTCTTCCGGCCTTTAAAGGGTCGATCTCAAGAGCTTGCGCAAAGAATTAAGCGAGGAAAATCCTTTCCGTGACTTAACAGTGGGTTTTGGGTTTCTCTTGGTATGCCCTCTTACGTAAGGCGTTCTTAAATCCATCCCGACTGATTTAGGAACTGCGGTTTTAAGCTTTCGGGTGCAGCTTGAAGAGGGCAGGCGCAGCTCTGGGTTCCTTTGAACGCCGGCTGCGCCTCCTCGTGCCAAATTCACAACGGGTGAGGAGGAAAGGAAGGCACGGGGAGACCAGATGAAGGGCAGCGAGTCTCGGGATCCTGACTTGACATCCGCGCGAGGCTTTGGTGTTACGTCAGGGGCCCCGCTACCTGCCTTTCCTGTACCTTTCTGCAGTTGGAGAGGAGCCTGGATGGGAAGCGATAACCATCTCGCTAAATCCGATCGAGGAGACGGCGTTCAGGTGGAAAAAAACAAAAACCCTCGCGGCTCTACAAACGGCTCCGTGTCTCTCTCGGGGAGAAGTCCGGGCAAATCCCGACATCCTGGTTGCCGTCGGAGCGTGTTCGCTCCCCGGCCATTTACGAGAGTTCCTGGAGAGCTCCTTTGTTCCTGGGTGGAAAGCCAAAAACGATCGATGATTATCAGGGCTTGCTGCTGGAGGAAGGTCTCGTTCATCGGCTTCGGTGTCCCGAGCTTTGGCGCGGCGGTGACTTGAATTTTGTCCCGTGTTATCGTCTCAAGCTCGACCTGGGAGAAGGCCAAGCCAATTAGTTACACCCCCTAATTACATTTTCAATTTCTGGATGTCCTGTAGGGCCTTTCTAGCATCTCCTTATACCACGCAGCATCTCACTTCTTGTTTTTCCCTAATTTCTTCCCATCTCGCCTCTAAACAAAGCGTTTGTGGCCCTTCTGCGAGGTTTTTGGATGATCCTAGTGCTTCTTCTTCAAAAGAAAAACTGGACAAATAATACCAAAACTCATGAGTTATCTTGGACTTTGCACAACCAGTTATTTCCCAGCAGAGAGTTTGGTGCCGTCTACTTTGCTTTGAGAGCCTCCGGGTGCTCCGATTTAAGTAGTTTTTGCCTTTTTTTGCAAGACGGGTGCAGAGAACTTCCCCCGGGGAGAACCCAGAGGTGGCACTTTCGGAGCAACCTCTTGTGTTCGCCCCTGAGCGTCTCAGACCTGGGATTTGTGCAGCTGTTTTCCCTTTAACATCCCCCGAAATTGCTTTTGCAGAATAATCACGGCGTCGTGCTTTCGGCCCGGCCCTTTAACTTGCACAAATTGCTGCATTGCTGTAAAGCACTAAGCCCGCAGATTTACGGACCAGATGGAGCGGCTCTGATTCCTCGGTCTCCGATGTATTAATCAGGAGCTCAAATCTTTCACGTAAATGGAAGAGGCGATGTTAATCCCAGACCCTTTTCAAGCTGGGCACCTGCTATTGGATGTCAAATACGAGAGATGAGTGCCCAGAAAGCTGAAATCCGTGCAAATGCAAAGTTTTTCATTGCCTGCTTACCGGTCAAAGCTGCTCTTGTCCTGTTCCCCCTCTTTCCTGCCTTTCTGGCATCTCGGATAAATAATTTGAATAAAGCATCCCAGAAAAATCATTTGAATAAATACTTCGGGAAGAGGTTAGTGTTACCCAGTGAAGACTTCACAGTGTTTTTTGGAGGTGTTAGCAAGCATCGTCCTGACTTGTTGGATTAAAAACTGCTGCAACCCATCCGGGAGGAGGGGGTGAGACCCGGGGATGCTCCCCAAGAGTTTGGCTACGTGGAAAAATGATCTGAGAGTTTGGGGCAAGATGGGAACAGGTAATGTTGGGGCTCTGTTGGTGGCAAAATCCCATCCTGATGTAGGGACAAGGGGGCCACCAGCAGTGGTGGTGCAGGTAAAGCACAGGGCAGCAGGATAAGTCTACAGCAAAAGGAGGTTTTCTAAATTGAGGGGGTGAAGTAGTGGCTCTGAGTAGTTTCTTTTAGTGCTGAAGTGGGTCTTAGCTGGTCTTGGAGGAATCTGCCTGCTGCTAGAGGTGGCTCCTGCAGCAGGGTGGAGGAAGCTGCCGCATCCCCATGATTTATGCTGGCCCTGGAGTCTCCATCCTCTTAAACTGCCCAGCCTCGTGCCTTTTTCTATTACGTATATATAATTTTCACCCAGGCATCTCTTAATTTCGTCCATCTGAGCCATTCTTCTTGCCATCTCCGGGCAGATTTTTGTGGTGCTGGCCGTGGGGATGCTCCTCGGGGCATCCCTCCCGGCTGGGGCTTCCCGTGGTACCCTCCTGCCCCCGTGGGGCGCAGGGATGCTGCCATCTGCTAGCTCCTGAACTCGGAGATTAAATGTCTGAGGAAAGCCTGGGGAAGGAGGCGGGGATGGGATTAATTCACTGCTTTGTGCAGCTCGGGTCTCCGGCCCGTGAACTTTTGACTTGCTTCCACTCCGTCCCCTGCAGCCAGCGGGAGATGGGAGCTCCGGCAGACATCTGTTTGTGATGAGCTCGAGGGGTATTTCAGCTTGTCTGCCCCCCCCCCCCACCCCCCAGGGACATCTGGTTTCACTCCTGGGTTGTGTCCACACGGCCAGACCCTGGCGAGGAGCTGCTTCATTCCTCTATCCCTTTGCTGTTGTACTTGAAGCTTCTGCTGAATAACGGGGGGGGGGGGGCGGGGGGGCGAAATGCTGTAAGCAACAGGTTTTATTAGATAATAAAACATTTTTTTCGAGTGGCTCTGCTGCCTGTCCCCAGGTGTAGCAATGATGCATATTATCCCTCATAAATCTCATTTTTCTGTTGGAGAGCGCCTGCCCTGCGCAAACCCAAATCCTCTGCGTGCAGCAGGGCTGCTGGGACGATGTGGGACCGTGCTGGGGGGGGGGGGGACATCTGGAGGTGGAGGTGGCGTGGGGAACTGCTGCCACCATGCCGTGGTGAGATCCCGTCCCCCTCTCTCAGCAGGGCTGCGACCCCTTCGCCCAGACCCAGCGCAGCAAACTGCAGCACCGCCGGGCTCGGATCAACCAGCAGATCAACAAGGAGATGCGGATGCGCGCCGGGGCAGAAAACCTCTTCAGGTGAGTCCATCCCTCCGGCCCTGGGGTTTGGCTGGGGGTGGCCATGCCATGTCACCGTGCAGGGCCGGGCTTACCGCTCTTTTATCCGCGTCTGTCTCACTGCCGTGACCCATCGCTTGTCCAGGAAGCACCTGCAGGCTGCTTGCTCCGAGGGATGTTTCTGGATTATCAGCTGTTTGTTTCCCCCCCCCCCCCAAAGCGGGGGGAGGCCGAGGTTTTTGACGAGGCCGCTTTTTTTTTTTTTTTTTCCTTTAAACCTGTCTGCAAGTGTGGATCAGTCCCTGAACGGCTGCTTCCTGCCCTGGGGAGGGTTGTTGTGGCCATACCCTGCTTGGGGGGTTTGCTCAGCCTTCCCTCGGCTTTGCGGCACTTGTCCTGGAAACGCCTGCCCTCCGCTCAGCGCGGCGCTGATGCTTAATGAAAAGCGGTGATTTGATGCCTGTCACAAGGCAGGGTGCGAGTGGGTGCAAGAAAGGGGACAGATGTTGGACTGGGATTGAGCTCTGAGTGCAGTAAGCGGGTCGAATCCAGCTTCATTTTTTAAAAAACAACAACAACAAAAAACCCACAACACAAAACTGTTTCTGTAATTCCTCCTGAGCAAAATCTGTCTGAAAACTCAGGCATGTCGTCGCGTATTGATACAGCCCAGCAGCTCTCCCTCCTGCTGGGAGGATGCTTTTATGGCGTGGTGCAAAAACTGATCCATGTGCAGGGCTTTTAGGTTGCAACTGGTCCAGCACAAGTAGAGCCAGCGCATCGCTGCCATCCCCCCCCCAGAGAGTGGTCGTGATGAAACCATGATACCCTGCCCCCATTTTTATTTTGTATATATGACTTAGACAAGAGATCTGTAAAATTACATGTATTTCTTTAAGCTGCCCGTGACCTTTTTTTATAGCTTTTGTGTGTGTATGTGTCAAGTTCCTGTAGCGCGAGGTGGGCAGGCTTCTTAATACAAGAAAATAACCTCTTTTTTTTTTTTTTTCCTGCTTATTTTGCAAGTTTGGTGGTGATTTCTCTCCCCACCCCCAGCAATAAAATAAAACTCGTTTTGAATTTGAGTAATTTAAAGTCAGTCTGTGCCTGTTGTACCTGAAAGAAAAGTTTTTGGTGCAAGTACTGGGGTTTTAGAGGTGGATTAGGACAGCAGGGATAGCCTGGAGGGTGGTGAGGTGCAAGCCCTGTTATCCCTCTGCTTTAGCCAGGCTGGCTGTTAGGCACCATAATTCATCTAATTAAAAAGGCCCTGACATCCCCGTGTGTGCCACTCCGTGAAACTCCCCTTTGTTATAATAATAATAATAATAATAAAAAACCACCCTGGAAATGCGCTGCCTCAGCAGGAACGCGCCTGGCCGTGGTTTTGGTGCAAAGAGCTGCTCCGCTTCCTCCCTCGCCGGGAAGCGAGCAAAAATGTGATGCAAAACCCATCTTAATTACTTGTCCAGGGAGGGGAGGGATCGGTCTCTGCCAGGGCAGAGGCAGAATGCACTGATGGGGCCCTTTTTTTTTTGGCCGGATCAGCAATTTGAGCGTCCTTTGGTGGTAACGAGGTTTCCTCCTTCCCTCCCTCAAGTCTGTTTTGCAGCTGAGCAAGGGGTGGATTTGGGGGTGCTCTGGCTTTCAAAATCTGGGGCTCGTGGGGAATCTGGGGGAAAAAAAAAATCAAGTTTGTGCCTGAAATTAAAAGCCAGGAGAGGAAGATTATGAGTTTTAAAAGGTTATTACTCAAAGGCTGTTGAGTTGCACTGAGAAATTGCCTTTATATCTACGAGGTCAGTGATGTGCCCGGCCCGGAGCAATGTTTGCAGTTCTGCCTCTGCACTTGTAACTTAAGTAAGAAATAATAAAAAAAAAAACAACACCCTCAATGCTTTAAAGAAATTAATTCCCTCAGCTGCTCTGCTCAGCCTATCGGTCCCCTTTTCTTGAGAGGCTGCCACGAAAAACGCACGTGGTGTTTGCTCAGCAGCACGAGGGGTTTGTTTGCTGGGTAAATGCCTGGGCAGAGGCAGGGGAAACCCTTCCCTTTTCTTGCCCAAATACCGGGGCACGGCAAAGCAATCAGGAAGATAAAGGTGTCGCCAGTACACCCATTTTTTCCAAATAACTCAGAAATCTTTGTTCAATGTTAGCCGAGCAAACAGGTGATGACTGCACTGAGGTTGAGCAAGATTTGGGCTCTGCGTGCTCGCAGGGAGATCAGCGCCTGCTCCAGGGAGCACCAAAGCCTCCATCAGCGCAGGTTTGCTCCTGGCAAACAATTGCTTGTTCCCAAAATTTACCTCTCCGAGAGGTGCTGTGCTCTGCGTCGCTCCAAACAGCACCTGCGGAGTGCAAACAGAAGTGCCCCAAAGCACCACCAGGCTTTAAGCTGCTCGCTCTGAACCTGAACCAAGCAAAACTGTCCTGGAGAAGCTGGTGTGTGTGTAAAATCAGGCTTTGCGGGCTGGGAAGTCCTTTTTATTTTTGCGGAGCAGGATTAAAGCAGCGTTCAGCAATCCATCGCGTGCGTGCAAACGTCACCTCGGTGTCACCGGGCTGCGAGTCAGCAAAGATCAGCTGTTGTCACTGGAGAGGGGGAAAATAAATCTGGTGCCAACCGAGAGCGAGAACAAGAAAGCGTTCAACTATTTGGAGGAAAACTGTAGTGACAGCAGCACTGCACCTCGGTCCTGGAGGTGGTGGGATGGGTGGAGGACTGAAATGACGGCGCAGTGCTGATGTGTAGGGGAAGAGGGGGGTTGTTGTGCTGATGCTGTATGGGGGATTGCAGAAATGCCAAAGGATCTTTAAACAGAAGTGGCCGCGGAGATCTTTGGACCTGCTCTGCTTTGTTTGTTTAAGATAATAAAAAATCCATCGGTCTTGGGGAATCCCAGCAAGGGAGGTACAGGGGAGGAGACCCTGAAGTGCTATCACCCTGAAGAAAAGCAGCAGAGCTCCTTATGGCCAGGTCAGGGCGAGGCCCCTGAAGGATGCTGTCAATAAGAAATAAATCAAAAGCAATGTGCTCTGGAAAAGCTGGGAGGGGGAAAAAAAAAAGCATTGCCCCATCCGGGGTGTTTTTACTGGGTCCCTTGAGGGCTTGGCGTGATTTAGGGCCAGCAGCCAGAGCCCCCTTCGGCCAACGACTGCACGTTGCTGGCTGCGTGGCTGCTGGGTTATCTCTCCCTGCTTTCCTTGGGAGCTGATAAGGAGGGCATAATCAGCCTGGGAGTTTGGCTTGCTGGGAGGAGGCAGCTCGCCGCAGCTGAAATCAATCCTCGGTGTTTACATCTGCCCTGCACGAGGAGGGAGGGTAGGTCCCACGCTGCTAATGGGCGAGCACAGCAAGCCGGGGTCTTGCGGAATGGTTATTCCCACCCGAAATGCAGTTTTTCCTCCGGTCTAACCAAAAAACGTGGATTTTATTCGGTGGGGGAGGCCAACGTTGAGCGCTCGTAATCACATCCGAAGCTGCGCTGGAGGTGGGAGCGTGGATGGGGCTCACGGAGGGACTGGGTGAAATGCGAACGGGCACCCCCCAAGAAAAAAACACCCAAAGAACCCCAATTTTTCTCTGCATCACAAAGGGTTGGATGGAAATAGCTGGTTGTGAAGGCACAGCCCTCTGGGATGGTTTGGGTGGATACACGTGGCAGGGAAGAGGCGATGGTTTCGTCCCTCTGGGTAACTTTATCCCTGTTTATCGACGCAGCCGGGGGTTTATGGGGAGGTTTGATCCGTGCTGTGTTCTCCTGCAGAGCCACCAGTAACCACAAGGTCAAGGAGACAGTTGCCTTGGAGCTGAGCTACGTCAACTCCAACCTGCAGCTGCTGAAGGAGGAGCTGGAGGAGCTCAACAGCTGCATGGATGTCTACCAGAACGACAGGTAGGCGCTTCGTGCACTGGTGGCTGGGGGAACAGGAGAGGGCTGGGGCATGGGGCAGATTGGCCAGAAACAGTTTCTCAACCTGGGAACATCCACGTTTCATCTGCGAAGCTTCCAGGAGACCAAACTCAAGAGCTTTTTCCCAGAAGATCCTTAAAGGAGGCGTTTGGATGTTCATGGTGTGTCCTTTGGATGCAGATGGCCCAAAAGCAGGGAAAATAGATCAAAAACAACCATCGTCCCTTACCTTGTCCACCTGACCTAAGCATCCCCCGGAGCACGATGTCTTCCAGCAGGGGATTTAATAGCAATTAACACTTTGGCTGCTCCTGGGATGATTTCTTTCCCCAACAAGGGTAGGACTTTCTTCCCCCTCTTTCTGCAATTAGACCTTGCTGTCGCCTTGAAATGCTCGCCTCAACCACTCTGACCCTAAGAAACATCAGGGATCCTGTATCTCCAGCACCCTTGGGTGCTTGCTGCAGTCTCCGAACGTGACCCTGGATGGTTTCTCTCTTCCCCAGCAATGGGCTGGCGATGTGGGATTGTTGGGCTCGGACTCCAGGGATGCTCAGCTTTTGCAGCCCTCCACGTTTTTGTTTGCTGTGGTTTGAAAACAAAATAGCAGCAGCAACCCCAAAACCCTGCCCAGGCCAAACAAAAGCTCCTTTGTTTGCTCTGGGCACTGGATTCGAGCGGAAATCTTGTTAGAGAATGAGTGATAATGGCTTTTCAGCACTAATTATAGCTCTCGACGCTGTTTATTCGGGGAATATGAATAGAACCAGAATGTGGGTGCAACCTCTGCCCTGCTCCCCAGTTTTTGCCCTCCTCGGCCTGGGATGTGCTAATGCACATTTCTGCTAACGTGCAGTTTCTGCAGATAACGAGCTGGGCCTGTTGTGCAAACCTGGGCTGGTGAGGGCCTGATCCTGCCCGACTTGCCTCCCGTCTTGCCTTCAGAGAGCCCAAGTGCGAGCTGTGGATACCATCAAGGGTTCTCGCCTCCCGTCTGTATACAGCAGCCAGATGTTGGGACCGGCTCTGGGGCTCTTTGCAGTGCAACAATGCTGTGATTTTCTGCACGTTCAAGAGCCTCGAAGACCATTTCTTTACTTTTTGGCAGCAAAAAAATAAAAAATAAAATCAAAATATCAGCTAAATCCCACAAAAGATGGCCCTTCGTGGTTGTCATCCTGCCGCCGTGTAGCATTCCTTCCTCGTTTTGGCACAAATGCCCCGTTTTAATGGTGGAAAACAAACCGCTCCCAGCTGGGTGTTACCAATGTCATCCTAATCTTCAGTGTTTTACAGTATCGACCTGTCTGCCCGATAAGAGCTATTATTAGACGGCTGCTTTTAATAGCAAATTTCAATATCAGGTGGAGCTGCGCTCCTGAGCCAGTCCTTTATCAGCGGCAGAGCCCAGATTAGCACGTAGGAGCTCGTGAATCCGGGACCTGTGCTCGCATCACACCCGTTTCCCAAGGGCTGTTAATTAAAGCAGCTACGTCACCGCAGCCTATTTGATTGCTCTTGTAGAAAATAAAATGAAACGTAAAGTAATATGGTAGATTTGGGGTTATTGGCATGCTTTTTCGGTGCAAAGCGCGCCCTTCTGCTGTGCAGAATTGGGTTCTCTTCTAGTTTTGCCTGTCAAAAAAACCAGCCACCATAGAGGTTGTTGTCTTCTTCCAGCGAGTCCATCAGCGTCCCTATGATTCCCTTGGGTCTGAAGGAGACGAAGGAGCTGGATTTGCTGCTACCACTGAAGGTGAGCATCAGGCTTTGTAATGAAGGCTGATGAAGGGAAGCAGACTTGCACCTCGGAGATGTTTCTGCACGTGGGCATGACGGGGAGCTGTAGAGGAGATGCTGCAGCAGCTGCAAATGTTTTCCTTTTTGGAATGGTTCCGTGCTTAGGGGGATGAGGTGGACTTAAAATGGTGGGAAAAGGGTTACAGGGTCTGGAGGAATGGGAAAGTAAATGTGTTTTGCCTGGGCTGGAGAGCAGGAGCTGGGCGGAGAGGAGATCTCTTTTTTCTTGCAGGGAGAGCTGGCAAGTCACTTACACAGAATCGCCAGAAGTCACCCTTTAAATCTTGAAAATCCATTTTCAGGATTGGTTCAGGATTTTCTTTCCCCATCCAGGATTTCATCAGCGAGCACTACGGAGAGGAGGGGACCTTGTTTGAAAAGGAAATCAAGGAGTTCATGGAGCTGCGGCAGGTCGGTGTCCCTCGGCGTGCAGAGTCTTGCTTGTTGAGAAATGCTCGTTGGAGGTGCTGTGCTTTGCTCTGGGTCCCCTCGTGCTCCCTCCAAACTGCACGCTTGTCCTCGCGTCTCAGGGTGCTGGAAGCATGCACTGAGCACCCCGGCTTCGGTTCATAGATTGCAAAATAGTACAGATGTTTCAGTATTTGTTTGCTGTCCCTGTGAGCGAGTCCTTTAACGACCTGATAACCTAGAACGAACAGCAATAAAAATGCAATGCCGTCCGTTATTAATGTTTGATGAATAGTTCACCCCCGGCAAGGCTAAATGACTGCTCTCTCTCCAGCTAACACGCAGCGTAGCGCTTGGAGAAGAGGAAATGTAGAGCAATCCGGTAAAGGTGAACTTTATCCTCTCCTACAAAGCAGCTCTCACAAGTGACCTCAGTTTTGCCTTGCCGTGCAGCTTTGATCTTAAGAGCGGAAAGGAAAAGCTTTCCCAGGCTTTGGGAAGGTCCCGATCCTGCTCGCTGGGCTGCGGGAGGGGTGCCCTGGAAACGGCACAAGCTGGGAAAAGACTCGTGACTGAAACTAGGAGAGCTCTGGCACTCCTCCCCGTGTCGAGTCAAAAGCCCAAACGCTTTCCTCTTATGAACAGAAATCGTATTTCTTCCCTAGCGTTAATTCCATCAGACTTCGCATGAGTTTGTGCCTTAAAAAAAAAAAAAAGGCAAATCCCAGCTTGGTTTAGGTGAGCACGGCTGGATTGTGCCCTGTTCCCGGGCTGCTGTCTGAGTGCCCCGACCCGGTGTCCCCCCGGCCTTTCCCGTGCCGGCAGTCAGGCTGTCTCCCTTCAACCTGCCGAAAAGCAGGGAAGCCACAGAAAAAGGGCTTCTTTTTCCGCGTTAATACAATCCCACCCCTTGCCTGCTTGTGTTAGGACGGGCTCAGCTCCAGGCTCTTCCCCCGTCCCCTGCAATCCTGCCCCCCTTTGGGTTGGGTTTGTCCCACCTGGGTTGTAGCCTGTAGGGTTTCCCAGCGTGTACAGCTCCCTAAATCTCATTTTTCCCTCCTCTTCTTCTCTCTCCCCTCCTGACGTGGCTCTTCCCCCTCTCCCGTCCCCGCAGGCGATGCGCACCCCCAGCCGGAACGAGGCCGGGCTCGAGCTCCTCATGGAGTATTACAACCAGCTCTACTTCCTCGACAGCCGCTTCTTCCCCCCCAGCAAAAGCCTGGGGGTCTTCTTCCACTGGTTGGTGCAGCTTTTCCCATCCGGCCCCTGCTAACGGGGAGGGAAGCGCGGCCAGGCTCCCTCCCCACCGTGCCGGGGTCTTCGTTTTGGGGAAGGTCCTCCTGAGCTCCATCACCAACGTGAAGAGCTGGGTTTCCTTCTTGCTTTTGGCTCCATGACGTTGCCTTGGGTGGCTGGGTTGAAGGAGGCAGGCCTTAAAAGCTCGTCCTCAAGCGGGAGCAGTGGGGGGGGGACGGCCATGATGCCCTCGTCCCCGGGTTGACTCTTCCCTTCCCCAGGTACGACTCCCTGACGGGGGTCCCGTCCCACCAGCGGGCGCTGGCCTTCGAGAAGGGCAGCGTCCTCTTCAACATCGGAGCCCTGCACACCCAGATCGGGGCACGGCAGGACCGTGCCACCCTGCCGGGGCTCAACCAGGCTATCGATGCCTTCCAGAAGGCGGCCGGTACGTGGGCTCCCCTTCCTTATCCCCTTGGCGGAGCTGACGTTTCCTTGGGGCAGGAATAACGTCAAGAAGTGGAGCTGTTGAGCAAAGAGGGATGGGGGAGTCTCCGAGGGACTGCGTTTGGGGCTTCTGAGGAGAAAAGCTGCAGGTCCAAGTGTGGGTTAGATGGCAAGGTAGCACCCCTTGGAGTTTTTCCCCAGAATAGCATCGCCAGTTGCAATGCGAGGTTCGAGCTCAGCGAGCATCTTCGTGGCTTTTCTCCTGGTCGAGGTGGGAAGGGACCTCCGGGTCCATCTGGATCAACGCCACCTCCAGCAGGGTGCCCACCACCACGTCCTGGTGGCTTTTGGAAGATCTCCAGGGATTTGAGACTCCCTCTGAGCAACCCGTGCCGTTGCTCGTAGAGAAACCTTCATGCTCAGAACCCTCCACGCTTGTAAGCCCGAGAGCTCCCAGCAGCTTCTCCCCTTGTGCAGGTGCCTTTAACTACTTGAAGGAAAACTTCTCCAACGCTCCCAGCCTGGACATGAGCGCGGCTTCCCTCACCATGCTGGTGCGGCTGATGATCGCCCAGGTCCAGGAGTGTGTCTTCGAGAAGGTGACCTTGCTGCGCGCCCAGAAGGACTTTCTGACATGGCTGCAGCTTGCCCAAGAAGCAGCCAGGGTAAGGACACCCCACAAAACCCTTTAAAAAACCCAGGGGTGACAACCTGCTGTCACTGCCACCCAACAGACGAGCTGGATTCCAACCTTTGGGTCATCAACTTGGGTTTTGACTCCCACAGGTGGAAGACGCCTACTTGCTGGTGCACCAGACCATGACCCAAGCCCACGTGAAGGATTATGTGCCCTTCTCTTGGACCACCATGGTCCAGGTCAAGTCGGAGCATTTCAAGGCCCTCTCCCACTACTTCTCTGCCACCGCCCTCTGCGACTGCCCCGGTGAGTGCTGTGTCTTCTCGTAGCGGCCTGGCACTGGGAGAAAGAGGGGAAAAGGGGCTTCTGTAGAATACCAGGATGCCAGACCTAGAGTTTTTGGGATGCTCTGAGCTGCTGATCACGTTGATTGATGCAGTGATTCATGCGCAAGGCAGCTGTCCCTCATATTTCTCCTTCTGGCTTGCACAGTGCTTGCAAAATCTTTCCAAAAAGGCCAGCAAAAAGGTGCTGTAGGGATGTCACCCGCTGTCCCCTTTGGGGCTGGGTGGGTGTCCTCAGCCAGGCAGCCTCCAGAGCCACCTGGTTCGTGTGGCAGGCCAGCCAGGGGTTTCAAAAACATAAAAATAAGCTCCCCTAAACCAAGAAACTGCTGAGCTGCTTGAATTTAATTGCCAGCTTGTGGCCGGCTGCCCTGGGTGTCTGTGTGCAGCGTGCCTGTACCCGAGCTGGGTGACGTGGCTCCGGGGAGCCAGCTGGAGCAGGATGCGACCCATAATCTCCATCTGCTCTGTCACCACCGCCCGTACGAGCGATTTTGGGTCAGGCTGAGGGTTTGGGGGCGGGCAGCTGATGCACGCAGGGACCCGCGGTGTTGAGCCGCCATGTGGTGGGGGGGCTGGGGACGAGCAGGCTGGAGGGCTTCTCGAGGTCGTCTTCTAAGGTAGGTTCATCTTTTTGGCCATTTTCATCTCCGTGAGTCTTGAGCATTGCAGGAACAGGGCTGTGTGAGAATAGCTGCGGGGGGAGAGATAGGAGATGGTGGGACACCTGGGGATGGAGACAGAAGTGGCAGAGGATAGTTATGGGGTCAGTTTTGCATGAGGGTCCGAGGGATGGGGTAGACCTCTCCCCCGAAATTTTGAAGCTCTTTGAATACCACCAGGCACTGGGGGAAGCACAAATCCACAGGAGATCCCTGATTTGGGGGGGTTGTTTTGCACCAGCACCCTGTTGAGACCTCAACGTGCCCACTCATTGCATCTCCAGGCATGCTCTGGTCCCGTAGTTGAGAATAACGCACCCTTTACTCCCGTAACTGGCTGGCAATTAACTCCTTATTTAACTCCAGTTTAATTGTCTGGAGCCGCTGGGTGCCGATGCCTGCGCTTTGGCATCTCCTGCACCTAGGACCAGCAAGTCCATGGGGATTTCTTGGTTGCTGGTGCCCAAGAGAGGAGACTGTCAGGTAACCCTGAGCTCCCTGCGAGCCCAAGGAGTTGGGGAACAGCTCTGGATGGAAATAATGGTGAAAAAGTGATGCGCACAGAACCCGGAGCGGTGCTTGGAACAGAATGCCCTGACTTTTCCCCGTGTCCCCCTCCCCTTTGTTTCTCCCAGCGGCATCCGACGCGGAGCTGCCGGAGCACGAGAAGGCTTTTATCCAGTTCCACGTCACCATGCCGGAGGGGCCGTCGCTCCGTGTCCTGCTGCAGGATCCTGAAGAAAGAAGGAAGCTGGGTAAGCACATCCATCCCCACGCCTGGGAGATGAAACCCCAAATCCCTGTAAGAACGGGATTCCTAAAGGCACCGCAAGCTTTTGGGGGATCTCTCTACGCGAAGACAACTTTTATTGGGTTTTCTTTGAAAAGAACCTCCCCTGGTGAGGCAGGAAAGCATCACGGTGCTCTGTGAAGGTGCTGAGGACAGCCCATTGCGCTTGTGTTGACCCAGCTGGCCAAATGTGACAGTAAAACCCCGGGCACCGAGAAATCCTGAGCCGGGTAACATCACCCAGCACAAGCACAGAGAAATCTGCTGGGACCTGGAGCTCCTGGAAGGAGCCTGGCTTGGGCTTGCAGCTGCCTTGACTTGACGAGGACAAGCAGTGACGGCTGGGGGTGGATTTTTTAGCTGCATCAAAAGGCTTGGGAGACGAGAGCTTCCTCCCACGCGGATTTTCAGCTTCGGGGAAGAGACAGAGCATTGCTTATTCAGCTGAAGTCGTGTTTTAGCAGCCCTCCCGAAGAAGCAAGAGCGAGAGCGAGCTCGGTGCCCTGCTTCTGGGGCGTCAGCTTCTGCTTGCCTCCCCCACAAGCTGCCTCTCGGGCTTCTTTTTCCAAACATCTCCATTCAGCTTGCGAAAAAATGAACGTGCAGGTCCCAGGCTCAGCTCTGGTTTGACTCTGGAGGAAGGGAGGAAACTTGCAGCATTAAAACCATGAAGGTTTTAATCCCTAGAAGGATATTTTTTTCCCCCTTCTCTTGCCTTATAGTTTTATAGCATCATGCTTTATACCACCATCTTCAATAAACTGGAGCCAGCAGCTTGCACAGCGTCTGTGCCTGACCTGTATTTCGGTAATCTCTTGTTATCTTATCTCTTCATTATCAGTGTAAATGGCAGCAGTTAGTGATAAGCCATTAAAACCTCCTTGCCCTAGCGTTTTCTTGCCCACGAGTGGGGCTGGCTGGAGGTGCTTGGATGGAATATGACTGATGGGTGAGATAAGATTATTTCTGGGAGAGTCTCTTCCTCTCTCTGTTTCTCATCCAGCCTCGAAATGTTCCCTCGATTGCAACATCTTGCACAAAGCAGCCTGATGGGCTCTGGAGCAAACACCATCATTTTCCCTGCCTTATGTTGCCACCGTGTGTCCTAAATCTGGAAATGCTACAGGCACACGTGTTTTCGATGATACATCCATCTATCTAAATATATTTATCTTTTTTTCTCTAGCATTTAGAAGCGTTGGGTCCGGGTGCCTTCGTCTCAGTCTCTCGCAAAGGGGATGTTTGTGGGATATTCCTAGGTCATGTATTCATGAGTTTTCGGGATTTCGTTGATTCTGGTTGTTTTTTGGCTGCCCTCTCGTTTTCACGAGGTTGGAAACACCTTGAAGGCAGGTGGAGAGGAAGAAAGTGAGAAAAGGGCACCGGAGAGGGTGGAAAGGACCTGCAGGGCAGGGCGAAGAGTGTGCTTAGCCTAGAAAAGAGGGAGCTGCAGCAGATCTTCCCGAAGCTAAAACGCTGTCACCAAGAGGACGGGGCTCGATTGTCCTTTGTGCCCCCCAGGGGAGGCGAGGTGACGGAGAGAAGTTAATTTGTGGAGATTTAGGTTAAGCGATAGGAGGAACTTCGGGGGCGGCGGAGCCCGCTGCCAGCCTCCCTCTCGCTCCTTCGCCGGAGGTTTTTTGGGAACATCTGCCAGCCCTGTCTCCGGCGCCGGGGGAGCGAAGTAGGTCACCCTTCAAGGTCCCTTCCCGGCCCTCCGTCGGGGGCTCGAGCTGACGGCTGGGACCTACCCCATTTAAAGCCCGTCGGCGGGCTGCGAACGTGACGGGGCCGTCCCTGAGTCACGGCGGGTGACACAGCCGCGGAGGCTGCCTTCATCCGTGGGCAGCCGAGCGAGCGAGAGCGCCGCCGGTCCGCATCCGGGCTCTGCATCCCCTCCGCTTCCCGCAGGCAAAGCTCACCTGAAGAAAGCCATCATGAAGCACGAGGAGGCCATGAGGATCCACGGCTTGTGCAAGATCCTGCGGAAGATGGACATCCTCCAGGAGGTCCTCTCCTTCGCCCACAAGCGCTCGCTGAGCAAATACTCTGAAATTGACCACGAGGAGGACTTTTTTGAAACTGGGGATGCTCCAGATATTCTCCGTAAGTGTTTTTTTCTTTTCTTTTTTTTTTTTTTTTTTTCTTGCTGGTGGGAGTGAGGGCTGCGGGATTTTTTGGCTTGCACCAGCCCTGCTCGGCGAGCGGGATGCGGAGGCAGCAGCTGCCGCTTCGCTCCTGCCTGACGGGGTGTTTGTGCTCTTCTCTCCTTACCGCTAGCCAAAACGCATCAGAAGCCAGAGATCAAACCGCCCAACTTCTCCCAGGTGAAGGTGACCGACCTCTTCCACAGGCTGGTACGTACGGCTGCGAGACCGGGTGGCCCCGCGGGACCAGGTGTCACCTCTTCCCCTGCATGCTCTGCTTTCCTGCTCCCCTTCCTCCCTGTGCAGCTGCTCTCCGAGCAGGACGAGCCGCCTCCTTGCATGCAGGACCCAGGCAGGAGGAAGGGTGGAAGGGCACGGATCTGTTTGTGGAAGACTAAATGGGTCAAAACTCATTACGTTCCCCAAAAATCTTCCTTGCGCTGTGATGTGAAGCTCCTCCGGCGCACGGGAAGCAGGCACGGGCACTTTGGGTGGGTTTTGGTACAAGCAGGACCCAAGTGACCGTTTAGTGGAAGCTTTTTTGGGAGCAGAGCAGGTTGAGGACAGCAGTACCCTTGGGGAAAACACTGCTTTGTCTTAGGTATGTGACCAGCACCAGCTGGGAAGCACTGGGAAAATCCCACGGGGTCTTTATCCCTCCCTTCCTTGGGCTTGCAGGGTCCTGGGGAGCAGGGCTGAGCTTTGGGGCTGCCGTGGCTGTGCTGTCCCTGTCCCTCAGGTGCCCCGAGGACACACAGCACCCCGGGGAGAGGTTGGGCTGGTTGGGATGTAACCAGAATCTCTGCTCTTGGATGACCTGAGCGGAGGGCAGGCGGGTATATCCTGCTCCCGGGAGAACAGGAAAGGTTTTTGGAGTGGTCTGACCCCGAAGAGGCGACCCATCCCAATGCCTTGCGCCCTGCTGCATCTCCCAGAGCCAGGCTGGGGTGAAAACCTCACCCCTTCATCCCCACTTTGGTGATGAGTTTTATTTCCAGAAGGGGGGAACTAAGGGTCCTGCTCTGCACCGTAGCTTTCTGTTTTGTTTGCTCCAGGATTGCAGTGTCTAAAACGATGCTGGCTCCTTGACCTCGGTGAGATCCCCTCCTCCTGCCTTGCAGGGAGGATGTCCCGACCCAAGCTGGCTGAAGGGTTGGAGCAGAGACCTCCCGAGGTCCTTTCCAACCTGCACGAGTCTGTGTTGCTGCTCACAAAGCCACCCTCTGACGAGCACTCTTAGCACTTCTTGCTTTATTGTGCATAAACCTGGTGGTTTTGATAAACAGGAATGTTAAAACACTGGGCAGGCTCAAAACTTCATCCTCAAAGAAAAGCAAAAGCCAGGCTTTCTCGTTCTGTCCCCTCGATGGCAAAGGCTGCATGTCCCCGGGGCGTTGCTCTTGCACCTAAAGGTGCTTTCCCTGTTTCTGCTTCGACCCCAGGGGCCCCTCTCGGTTTTCTCGGCCAAAAACAAGTGGTACCCGGTGCGGAGAGTCCACCTGAGGAGAGGAGAGAACGGCTTTGGGTTCACGCTGCGGGGAGACTCCCCCGTCCTCATCGCCGGCGTCATCCCGGGGGGCTGTGCTGCTGTGAGTACCCGGGGGATGCTGGAGGTGGGGGACCCCCCACTTGGGGTTGTGACGTTGGATGGAACAAGATGGCAAGCCCGAAACATGAATCATCTCCGTGAAAACTCACTGTGTGATGTATCAGGAGCGACCTTGTTTTCCAGCAGAGGCTCAGTGGAGCATCCTGCTGCGATGCCCGAGCGGTCCCCGACTCTCTCGGCGCTGCGCAGCACCAGCTGTGCCACCGGAGCTCAGCATCTCCATAACAACAGGCTCCTCGGCAGCAGGATCACGTCCCTTTTGGGGTCCCTAAAAGCTTCTTAAAGAAGATCTGGGCCCACGGTGTGTCCCCCAGGCTGCTAACGCTCGTCGCACTGAGCTGGGGTGGGATTGCACTCCGGACAGACCCCAAAATGTTGCCACAGAGACAAGTTTCCAAACCTCCAGCTGCATCAGCATATCCTGGCTCAGGGTTGCTGCTGGCTGTGATGTCCCCATAGCCTCAGCTTTGCTTTTATCATATCAAGAGCCTTGTTCCTTCCTGATGGTGGAACTGGTGTGTAAGTCCTTGCTAAGCCTGCTCTGTTTTCCCAAGGCTTGCAGGTGCTGATTTTTGTTTTCTGGAGACCTGTAGCACCTGATTCCTATCGTTGAGTCGGAGTCGGATGTGCTCCTGTCGCAGGGCTGGGAGTTTATTGCGTGCTGGATGTCGAGCGTGGCAGCTGCAAAAGAAATCCTTAGCCTGTGAGCATTCCCCTTACGGCAAAGCAGATCATTAGGGTGATGAGGCTTTGGCTGTTGGCTGAGGGCAGACCCCAGCCCTCTCCACGGCTCGTACCTCTGCAGGATTGCGACCTGCTGGGTGGGTAGGAAAGCGAGCAGACCTCATGCTGCGGCATCCGTGAGCAAAAACGAGTGCACCCTCTCTTTTCCCCCTGCAGGAAGCCGGGCTGAAGGAGGGCGACTACATCATCTCGGTGAACGGCAAGGACTGCAAGTGGTCCAAGCACGCCGAGGTGGTGCAGCTGCTGAAGAGCACTGGCGAGGAGGGTGTGGAGATCGGCGTGATAACCCTGCAGGGCTCAGAAGGGCCGAGAGCTGTAAGTCACGTCCCAAGCCTTTTTTTTTGGGGGGGGGCGGGGGGGGGAGAAAACTGCAGCCCTGGAGGGAGCTACGGGCTGCTTAAACCAGGCTCTGCTCCCCTTCTGGCGCAGCTGGCCTAGGAAGTATAAAATATTTCCTATATTTCCTATAAAAATAGGAAATATAAAGCAGGCAGCTGCTTGCAGGGATGGCAAGCTTTGTCGTTTCACTCGTAGCCTCGAGCTTGGCGCCAAAGCAAGGTGCTCTGCAGGGGACAGAGGTTTCCCAGTGTCCCGGGGGAGGGCCGAGGCCAAACCATCAGCGTTTGCACCCCTGGCTCGGTGCTGCCCTGGCTTCACGCCGGTCTCTGCTCCCCAAACAGGCGGAGAAGAAGGCTGCGGCGATGTCCTCGGGCAGCGGGCTGCTGAAGAGCAACAAGGAGAACAGCCGGAAGAGCCTGATGAACAGCAAGAGCGCCAGCACGCTGCTGATCTGGAACAAGAAGAGCAAGCGGAGCAAGAACAGCACTTACAGCGTCCCCTTCACCGCCGTGGGAGACAACGAGGCCATGTACTGAGGCGCCTGCCGGGCTAGGTTGTGTCCCACGGGCTCTGGGTCTGGCTGCCCGTCGACTCTCACAAGCCTCTCCGGGCTGCGCTGGTGTCGTGGCTGCATGGAGCACCCCTGGAGGATGCCGGGACCCCCCCCCCCCGGGGACGCGCCGCTGGTCGGACCCTCTCCGAGGAGGCGAGTGATGCACAGCCCCTGGCGCTGCTGATCGCCGGACTCCTCCGTCTCCTGCGTTAAAACGGTCCTCGGCTAAACAACGGGGGGGGGGGAACACTGATTTATTATGATTATTTCTTCTTTTAAGGGGTCGGGGAGCTGTGCTTCGGTATAAAGCAGGGACTGGTTTGCGTCTTCTGCTCGGTGCGAGGAGCAGCCAAACCAAGCCCAGCCATTAAAGCAAAAGCTGTAACCTTTTCTAGCGTCTCGTAGGCTTTCTCTGCGAGGTAGAAGGCAGAGCCAAGTCGTTCAGGAGCTCCTGCCCGGCGGCACCGTTGGAGGAAGGTGGAGAGGGTTTCAGTTTTGCAAGCCCCAGGTTAACAAAGCCCATTGGGGCGGGCTGCACGTGGAGATCACGTTCGAATTCCCAGTTTTAGGGAGAGTTTAGCTCGGGCACCGATGACGGTGTCACAGGGTCTGGGACAGATTTGCCCGGGTGGTTTGGCAGCATCGAGCTGTGCATCCTTGCCGTGACACCAAGGGGTGTCCTAGCGAGCTGTTCAAGCTAGGATGGGGTCGACATGTCCCCATCACCAGGTGGCAGCGTGTCAGATCCTCCATCGTCATCAGCAAGGAGGCAGCTCGTGGGCTGCATGTTCCCGTGCGTTTTGCAAATAGCATATGTTTGGTCACATCTAAGCGAGCTCACATAGAAGAAACACGAGCACAGGCTTGTGCTGTGCTGAATTAGGGCTCCTGGGCAGGTTTTTTTTTAATGAGCACCCAGCTTTGCCCAGCAAACGCAGCCTGGCTGCACAGCCTGCTTCTTTGGAAGAAAAGGGAAAGACTTAATGTGCATTTGTTGTCTCGCTTTTTTAATCAGTAGAGGTGGATTGCCCTAAATATGTGAGTAGATTAATAGCTAAGAGCCTTGTTTCTTACTTGGTATGAGATTAAAATTCCAGGAAGATAGCTCCTCCAGATTATTAAACTACTAAATTTGTGCTCGTATTGGATCTTGCACACGTTGCTAATACCCTAACACTGTGCTGTCAGCATTCGTACCAGAGCTGGCCTGATGGATACATGCATCTTGGTAATTGTACTGGAAATGCAGGGAGACTCCGAATACGCATGAGATAGATTGGCAAAATTTTCTCAATCCCATTTCTGCCTTGTGCATTATTTTTCTGAAAGCTAAAGAGCTGTCTGGTCTTGAGTGCTTGGATGATCTTGGTTAGGTATAAAATACCCTTCAGAGATGCGATTGTATTTTTGTACTTTTTAAGTCGTGACAAATTCGTAGCGGGAGGTTAACGAAACGAGCCGAGCACGTGGGTGCCTTCGGGCTGGCAGCAGGACACTGCTCGGGGTCGTACCTCCACTTCTTGGTGGCCCGGTGCCCACGTGCCAAGCTTTCGGCCCCGGTTTTATTTCGGGAGAACTGGAGGAGGGCTTCTAGCTCTGCCTTCCTTGCCGAGAAGCCTCTCCGCTTGCATGATGTGAGACCTAGACGCCGTCAGACGGGATTACGGCTCTGGCTGCCACCGCGAGGCCATCTGCTGCAGTCAGATTTTCTGCCTAATCTTGCCGGCTGCTCGGCGCGGGGCGGTGAGACTCAGGCAAGGGCCTTGCCATGAACACATCCCGGCAGCAAACTCCACTGATCCTAAATGTCTTGAAGCTAGAGGTGTATTTATTTTTTAAAAAAAGCGTGCACACGCAGCGGCTGCAGGCATCGCGGGTCCTCCTGCATCCCCTGACCCTTCCGTCGGCGTTGCTGGAGGGGTTGCGTTTCATGCGAGCTGGATCTTTTTCCTAACACCAGTGGTTTGGTTTTTAATTTGTATGTGGACTCTCACCTTTTATGGATTAAAAAGCACTGCTTTGAAAACACTTCATAGCGTGTATCTCTGCTGATTTTAGGTAGACTGTGTGCACCAGCTATGGTGGGGGAATAAGCCCTGGGTTGGGCTTGTGAGTGAGTTTGGGTCAGTTTTACGTAAATCTGGAGCTGTTGAGGTTGGGAGAGGTTGTTGGGCTCTAACAAGACCTGATCCAAGGCAAACCAAGCTGTGAAGCACCCAGATGAGTCCAGCAGCCCTTGGTGAGCCATTATCTCCATCTCTAGCATGCTGTAGCGGTGGCTGGTGGCTTTGTCACATGAGTTATTTCACAGAATTAAAGCAGGAGATGGGGAGCGGGGCTCAGGCTGGATTCCTTGGGGGCTTTTCTCCTGAATCAAAATGGAAGAAAGTCATCATTCAAGAAAATAATCTTTGCTTCAAAGCCCGTCTTCCTGGTTTTGGAATAGCACGTCAGTGGGGATGAAGGCATCACTTGTGCTGGAGAAGCCAATGTGCCTCTCTGGTAGCTGGTAAACAGCAAACCCTTGACATGGGACACCTCCCACCCCTGCCCGTACACCCCATTTTCCCTTGGATGTCTCTGTTTCACTGGTCCTCACCTCCCTGATGGAGGAGGAGGTCACTGGAGGGCCACCAAGCCCATGGCTGCCAGGGCCCGTGGTCCAGCCCCACAGCTGAGTCCCTCAACCATTTACCCCAATGCACCCCATGGGAGATGAAAGGACAAACTAACTCCTCTTCTGAGACACAGAGGTGGGCTCAAGCCCCCTAAGATAGGAATAAACCAAGGTCAGTGCTTTCAACATCAGAGTAACATCTAAAAAGGTGGTGGGGAGCCTCTTTGCTTGGGCTCAGCTTCTCCTCCCATCTACCAAGCCAGGATTAAAACAGCACCTGACTTCTTTTGCCATTTTTTTTGGCCATATATACACTTAGGACTTGTTTCCCCTTTGCTCAGGTTTTCTGTGCCCAGCACCAACCTCCAAGTCCTACCAAGGTTTTCAACCGTGAAGCCCTAGCAGTTTGCCAAACCACGAAGCTCCACCAGGTTTTTAAAGCCACCCACGGTAAGCCGTCCTGCTGCAGATCCCCTTCCCACCTACCACCAAAGTGGAAGTGGGAAATTCGTGATGCTGTAGGCAGGATCACCTCATCCTCTGGTGACAGCTTTTCGGATGAGACACGCTCCATCAGCAAGAGCTTGGTGCTCCCTGCTGAGCTGATAGGGAGCTGGATCTCACCATGCTTGTCTTCTCCATCTGGACAGGGAGATGAAGGGGTCCTGTAGGATCTTGGCTGGGGGGAAAAAATGGGCAGGAAACACAAGAAACGTTGGAAAAATAGCTTTAAGGACCTGAGGTCTCTCCAACTCCATCCCAGCAGAGAAAAGCTCCAGGTGGGTTCAGGAGCCCAGGCCAGGTGCAATGCTCCTTGGTATGAGCATCGTGTGTTGGGACCAGCTAACACACCTCCTAGGAGCACCTTATGGCCAGCAGGGAGAGGTTTAAATCCATTCTTGATTTCTAGGAGCCTTGAGACAGAAAACAGTGGTGCCCACAGTCTTGGAAACCCACAGGGTTTAGCCTTTGGGGCTAAATTTTCCTCTTCTCCAAGCTCGGTACGGGTTATGGTCTAACCTGTAGGATTCCTCAGAAAATGACTTAATGCTCCTGCCCATTCCTGGGGAAAAAATAAAAAAATTAAAAAAAAAATGAGGGAAAGGAGCTTCTGGGCTGATGGCCCCCAGTTCCAGTGTGGTTTGGTGCTGGGATGTTGCACCCACGCAAGGTGCTCTAGCTACCTTCTCCCTATGCTGAATTTGCAACTCGCTCCATCCCACAGCAGCCGTCATCACAGGATCACAGAATGGCTGAGGCTGGAGGCACCTCTGGGCCACCTGGTCAACCCCTGCTCAAGCAGGGACACCCAGAGCAGGTTGGACCTTGGTGTTTGAGGAGCCCCCAGCCCCTGGTCCTGGTGCCGGGGCTCCAGCACCCGCCCAGCCCAGCAGTGCTGCCTGGGGGTCAGGGGGAGCCTCCTGGGCTCCAGGCTGGGCCCGCGGCCTCCGCTGCTGGCCCCAGGCCCCCCTGAGCAGAGCCCGGCCCCTCGCACCTCCCTGCAGGGCCACAGGGAGGTGGGGGAGCTCCCCCGGAGCCTCCTCCTCCTCTCCAGGCCGAGCAGCCCCAGCTCTCGGGGTCTCTTCTCATGGCATGGGGGCTCCAGGCCCTGCCGCCCCTCGAGGCCCTGCGCTGGGCTCTCCCCAGTATGCCCAGGGGCCGGCCAGCACTGGGCCCAGCGCTCCTCCCCAGTGCCCTGAGCACCCTGCTGGGCGCTGGGTGCCTGCTGCCACCTTCCCTGCCAGCCTGAGCCCACTGGAGGGCAGCAGCACCCTGCCCGATGCACCCACTGACTGAGCACCGGCACCCAGCATCAGCCCTGCACTCTTCAGCCCATGCTGCCACCCGAGGGGGAACCAGGGTGTCCCCGAGGTGCTTTGGAGCCCAGCGAATTTCAAAGCATGGCATTAAAGGCACTTTTAGATCCTATATTCCTGTAAGGGGAAGAGTGCAAGAAATAAAGCCAAGCACTGTAGTGTGGCTGCCTCTGAGGTAGAGGGCCCTGAGCTCATAGCGAGCTCGATCCACCCCATAAAGGAAGGGGTGACGTTCTACTGGGAGCACTGGGAGTCACTGCTGTGGCTAGGGGGTCTTGTTTCCCTGGGCTAATACGAAAAAGTTTTGGCAAGGTGCTTGCTGAGCTTTGCAACGTCCCCTCTTCTCCCCGGCAGCTCAGAGATGTGAAAGCCCTCCTGTGCAGCTGAAAACCACGCTGGAAGCCTGCTGGATGCAAGGCCACAAGAAGGGGTCATGCCAGGGGAAAGAAGAGGGGTGAAGGCTGTGCCTGGGGTCAGGCTCAGGAACCAGGGATGTGAGCTGACTGCGTTGCACTAGAGGGCAGAGTCAGCACGCGTCAGTCCTGCTCCCCAAAACCAGCAGTGCCTGGGGGACACCTCCAGCCCTCCGTGGTCCCGTGGGAGTGCTCCGTCAGCTCCCCACGCCTGGGAGCCAGCAGATCCCATGTGGGAACTGCTTAGACCTGGCCCAGGGTGGAGCTGGGCCGGGCATGGGGCAGGGATGGAGAGGGGACATCCTTCGACGTTATTTTCCGTGGGATGAGTGGTTCTGAAGGGTCTGTGCTCCAAAGGAGGAAGCTGGTCCTCTATCAGATTAATCTAGACAAGTCCTGGAGTATTATGGGTCACTTTTTCTAAGCTAACGGAATTCCAACAACCCACCCTTCTTTGACTTGCAAGATTTTTGCCCCAGACAGAATTTTTTGACAGAATTTTTGCCCTTCTGCTGGCATGGAAAACCGCGGTGCAGGGCCTTTGCCAGCTGTAGGATGGGCTGGGTGACCAGGCTGGGGCCACACCATGCATTGAGGTCCTGAGGGCCATGTTATGGGGCAAGGAGGTCATGCTGTAGTGAAGGAGGTTCGTGTTGTGGAGCAACGTGGACATGCTATGGGGCGAGGAGGATACGCTGTGATAACAACAGGTCATGCTATGGAGCAAGAGGGTCATGTTAGGAGGCAAATGGGTCATGCTCTGGGGCAAGGTGGATATGCTCTGGGGCAAGTGGGTCTTGCTAGGAGGCAACGGGGACATGCTAGGAGGCAATGGGGTCGTGCTAGGAGGCAAGAGGGTCATGCTATGGATCAAGGTGCTCATGCTATGGGGCAAAGAGGGTTTCAGGAGCTTGGTGCTCAGTGGGGCTCCTCGTGGCTTGGAGCAAGCCTGGCTGGTTTGACCTCTCACAGCACAGCTGGATGCAGCAGGGATGCAGCTCAGTGCCCCAAACTTGCACCGAGCGAAACCAGCAGCCTACGCGACCTCCCCACAGCTGTGGGTCCTGCTCATCTCCTGCCGACCAGGGACAAATGCACCCCACAGAGCCCTACCCTGCAGCACCCAGGGGCAATAAATGCAAAGCAGCCCTGGGGGCATTTCCCTCCTCTGCATGGAGCAACACGGGGCAGCGATGCCAGCACAGCTCCTACCAATGGATAAATGAGTCTAAGTCTGCACCCAAGTCTGCTGTCGGGCTGCTTTCTGTCCATTTGCCTTTACCCCGTTTGCTCCCAACGAGCTCATCCCACTTGGTCCGGTCTCAGTCCCCCTCTTTTTCTCCGCACTCACGCTGGGCCTCCCGCTCTCCTTCAGCAGGGCCCTGTCTTTAATGGGAAGGACAGAACCGAGCCGTTCGGAAATGGCTTCTGAATCTTTAATAAAGCAAACATTGCTTGGGTCATAAACATATGATGACAGCAACAGAGGCTCTCAAGCTTATTGCCTGGCCGCTAGTTCTTTACTTAACTCTGCCATAATGGCTTTAATAGCCCGGGAGGGAGCTGAGGTGAAAGTCCTATTAAAAAATGTATTTCCGAATTTAATTGAGGCTCCATCTGTGGAGAAAGAAGGAGGAGAGGTCGCTCCACAAGAGAGCCATGAAAAAAAGATCTCTCTCCTCCTCCACCTCCGCCTTTCCCCCCTCTCCTGCCCTGGCTGCTTGGTGCCTGGCAGCAAATCCCACCCCAGCTGGTGGCCCTGGGGACACGGGACCTCCACAGCATCACCTCCCTGGGGGAGAGCATCCCAGGAGCATCCGCTGCAGAGGGAAGGGCCACCCCCTCTTCTGATGCATCCCCAACAGCTTCTGTGATACACAAATATATTTATACATATATATGTACCTGCATCATCAATCCATTTCCCCAGCTCCATCATCCATCCGTCCATCCATCCACCCATCCATCTCTATCATTCTACACATTTATCTATCTATCTATCTATCTATCTATCTATCTATCTATCTATCTATCTATCTAT
>CM021698.1:153985807-153998125 GCA_011074415.1 Stictonetta naevosa
TATCTATCTATCTATCTATCTATCTATCTATCTATCTATCTATCTATTTATCTATCTATCCATCCATCCATCCATCCATTCATCCACCCATCCATCCATCCATCCATCCACCCATCCATCCATCCATCTATCCACCTATCTTTCCATCTACCTACCCATCCATCTAGCCATTCATCTCTCTGTCCATCTATCTATCTCCCTGTCCATATATCTAACCATCTCTCTATCCATCCATTGATCCTTCTGGCCATCTGCCTCTCTCTCCATCTCTCCTGTCACCCAGCTTTCCTCCATCCAGGGAAGCTCGGTGCCTTGAGACCTCTGTGACCCCATGAAGAAGTCACCTGGGTTGAGTCCAGCGTGCCAAACTGGGAGGCATCGCCATGGTCTGGATCGTCACCATTTGGGACAAGATGTCCTGAAGCAGGGTTATTTCACCCCAGAAATTTGTCCGTTGGAAGGTGGATAAATAAGGGGACAAAGAGAGAAGAAAACGGATGGATGACGGGTAGGAAAAGGAGGAATGAAAGAGGAAAGAGTTGGAATGGGGCTGGGAGATGTCCCTGTCTGCTCGCATCGTGCCTGCATGTGGGCTGGCGAACAGCAGCTCTAATTAGTGATGAAGAAGGGGCAATGGAAGAGGAGGAATTCATTCCTTCCTCCACCCCCTCCTCTCGTCCCCTCCTGGCGAGCATCACCCTGAGTCAGCAGATCTGCCGAGGTCACGCCACCCGCTCTATTAATTGGATTAATAAAGATGTACGTCATTGAGGTAATTACCCGCTAATTGGGGATGACAAGGTTGTCAGGGTTTGTCCCTCGAAGGGACAATTTCCCGTCCCCGGCCCTCCCCTTTCCCAACACGCACCGAGTCAATCGCATTAATTAAAAATCAGAGAGGCCCTAACCTTGTGCTGCCGGGCCCTGGGGAAATTGTCACCTCCAGAGCCACGCGGCAGGGCATGGCGGTGGCATCTGCCACCGGGCTGCTGGTGATGGTAGAGGAGCTGGAGGGGCTTCAGAGGAACCTCCTGCCTCCCCTGCATCCCCGCCGTAACCCCCTGGTGATGCTGCGAGGCGCCAGGAGGAGAAATACAGAAGTTGCTACCAGGACTGATGAAAACGTTGATGTGCAGTGCTTTTGCATCCTCCCAGGGACTTGTAGTCCCAGACTTTTGGAAAGCAAACCAAACTGCGCACCCCTTCACCCCGCACCCCAGCCCTCCCATCCTGTAACACACAGGTAACTCTTTCAGATGTCAAAACGCTCATTGGAAATGTTTTGTTAGAAAGCAAATCCCCCGAGGAAAGATCTCCGCATGGCCACGGTGCCCCAAAGCAGCCCGGTGCTGAGCCCCGCACATCTGGATGCTGCGCCCCGCACATCTGGATGCTGCGCCCCGCACATCTGGATGCTGAGTCCTGCACAGCTGGATGCTGAGTCCTGCACATCTGGATGCTGAGCCCCGCACATCTGGATGCTGAGCCCCGCACATCTGGATGCTGAGTCCTGCACATCTGGATGCTGAGTCCTGCACATCTGGATGCTGAGTCCTGCACATCTGGATGCCAAAACCTGCACATCTGGATGCTGAGTCCTACACATCTGGATGCTGAAACCTGCTCAGCTGGATGCTGGGACACACACATCACAAGACTGTGTGGCCTCAGCACTGCTGCAGCCCTGGGGCACCAAGTTTTGGGGCTCAGATAAGAAACCCAGGCTTAACGACGAGCTGGGGATGCTCCCCAGATGGGGCCAGAGCAGTAAAAAAAGGCCAAGGGGCGTCCTGGGAATCCATCCTGCCAACGCAAACGAGATTGTCGCAGCTTTGTGTAATTGGTAAAAAGGCAACAAACAGTGGTGGTGAGAAAGTGGTAGCTGCAGGATGCGAGCAGAGCCAGTGCTTTGGTCCTGGCAAAACTCAGCAATTCATTGCAGGGGTAGAAATGGCTGGAAGGTGCCTCCTGGCTCTACGAAAAGCAGGGTGAGGTCTATAAGGCTTAGACCTCCTTGTAATGAATGGGCATTGCCTAGGCTCAGGTCTCCCCGCAACAAAAAATTTGGCTTTTCTGTGTCTTGTTGGCTTGGATCTCCAGACGGAAACCCCAAATCTCATCTGCTGCTTCCTTGGAGGACTCGATTTGATGATGGAGAGGGGAAACTGAGGCACGCAGGCTCGGCCAGCTCTGCTGCCGCCCTTTACCTTCTCTAATCGCCAGGTTGTGGGCTGGGAGGTGACGTTTCCTCAGCTGCTTATGTGACAGAACCAAATCGTTTAATCCTCGCTGAGCCGAAATCAGCCTCCCTGCCCGGGCCCCCGCGAGCTGGGGAGCACAGATAATATTAAAGTGCATATTAAAGTGCTGGAGCAGCCATTAAAAAATGCTATACGTCTGTAATGCTCGCGAGCTAATGTTGCTACAGAGACTTGAACTTCTTAATTACCCCACTTTGGGGTGTGTTTACTTTCTCCTGAGCCTTTTTATTTATTATTATTATTTTTTTTTTTTATTTTATTTCAATCTGAAAAGATCGGCCTGAAAGAAAACTGCAGCCGGAGGTGGCGTAGTCACCGTGCCCGTAGCCACGGTGAGGGGCTGCAGGTGCTGGGTCGTGCTGCTGGTACCTGCACCGAAAACCCAACAGAAAGGGATGGGGAAGGCAGTGAGATGAATTTCTCTCCAGGTCCTAGGACAACTAGAGCAGACGATGCATCAGATGGGGAATTAAGAAGGGTTTTGAACCCCCCACTGAGGACTGGGCTGTACAAAGGGGGCTGGACTCTCCTTAACGTGTTTTCCTCCAAGCAAGAAAGACAAATGATGAAAATATGATTACAGCCAAGAGATTAGCACAGCTCAGGGAGCCTTCGAGCCAAGGCTCATCCCCAAACGATGCACCTGGCGAAAAGGCAAACAGCGGCGAACCGACGGCGTTGTTTGCCCATATCCCTCCGGGGACACATACAGAGGACAAGGAGGCTGGTGTCACCGCTCCCTGGTGTCCCCAGGCTCATTTCCCTGACTTCTTAACCCAAGAGCTGCCTTTTTAGAGCTCCAGTGCAAACGGGGCAGGAGACGCCGGGGCGTTGGGCGCAGGAGGAGAGTGATTACCCGAGCGATAAATCAGCAGCACGGGGCTGATGATATAATAATGGCGATATGATGTCATCCCAATCCTGCCCATTGATTTTTTTGCTTTCTGATATATTTTTTTTAATTTTTAATTTTTATTTTTTGCTTCCCTTCCTCTCGATGAACTGGCTTTTCCCATCCATTACCTTCCCCGAGCCCGCGCTGCCGCCGCTGCTGCTGTGGCTCTTTATTTCCAGACCTATCGATTGAGCCCCAACGCCACGATAAAGCAATGACAATCGGTGCCTGCATGGGGACAGACCCTGGGGAACCTTGCTGGGGATGCTGAGATGCTCCTCACCAGGTGCCAGACCATCTCAGACCTCCCTTAAACCTCACCCACGGAGAACAGAAGAGGTTTGCTCAGGGACATGATGGGATTTTGTGCTTGGTGCGTGGGTTGCAACCTTCCTCTCGCCCTCTCCTTGCTCTTCCCCCTTCTGCAGCTGCTGCAGGTGAGAAAGAAATGTCTCCCAGTCCGTGCCGGCACCATCTGAGCACATGGGTAGGGCAAAGGAGATGGGAAAAGGCTTCACGATGGAAGTGAATCAAGCCATCCCCTTGGGGGAGGCATTTATAATACCCCCAGTCCCAGCTTTTATGATTTAGCAGCATTATATTTTATTATTATTAGCACCTGCATTATTTGGTGCTTCTCCTGACCACAGCTGCAGGTTTCACCTGCCAACCCACCCTGTCCATCCCTTTGAATGGATGGCCCAACCATCTGTACCCAACCAACCCGTAACTGGGTAGCGTTTCAAATTATAAATCAATTAAATTGAATTTGAGAATGAAAAACATGGATGTGAAGCTGCTTTCTGGCTGGTTTGCAAGCACTGAAACCACACCTGGAGGGTCCTGGGGGTGGACCCCACCAGGATGTCCCTACTCCCCTGGCCCCCAGCTCCTCCTGTCCCCGTCCCGGTCCCCAAGGTATCCAAGCCTCAGGGAAGGGCTGTGGGTCCAAGGCTCACCTGGGGGACTGAAAAGTGGTGAGTAAGGAGCATCTGATGGATTGGCCGAGATGCTGCCAGCAATTTCACGCAGGGTAAATCCATTTATCACCCCGGCACGAGGAGGGGAGGCACAGGCAGCTTGAGGCACCAGCAGATGAGCACATCTGTCACTGGGAGGCAAGGGGGGTTCCAGAACCTCCCTGGCACCCTATAAATTTGGGTCTGCAGTGAGGGGTTGGGACAGGGAGGGACAGGAGTGTCACCATGCAATTTGGTGACCTGGGAGCTCCTGAGCTGCCCTGGGCTCCGGGGACGCGGCACCCAAGGGTGCACCAAGGGATGAGCAAGGTGTTTTGGGGATGTTTCTCTCCCTCACAGGTCAAAGGCACATCTGGTGGTGAGGTGCTGCTTGGGACTTTCCCCTCTGTAGCACCTTCTTGTCCTGGAAGTGGTTCCTGGGACCATTTCCCCCTGGAGGTCACCCAAACACTACTAAAAATAAAAATAAAAATAAATATATAAATCACAACACAGAGAGCTTTGGGGCGCCCCTCCTCACCCCTTCGTGCACTGTCCTCTGCCGCTGCTGCAGCGGGCTGCTGTCTCTGCACCTCCCTGGAGATCTTCCAAGGGACAGGTTCAGCACCAGATGGGCACGGGACGAGCACAAAGGCCTCCGAGAAAATTCCCCTGCAGCTCCACGTGTGCGCGCGCACAGCACAGGTTTGCAAGCACGCGGCGTGCCGAGCGCGTTGCTGCAGGCGTGCACGTGCAGCTGCCGCCCATCTCCGCGCGTGCAAACGCAATGCACACTCATTGTGCGCAAGTGGCAAGGTGCGGGTCCACGTGCAGATGTGCTTGTGCAGCCTTCGGGCCCCTCGTTGGGTGTTTTTCTGTGTTTTATTTTTTTTTTTTTTGTGGGTGCAGGGGCGCCCAGCAGACCATTGGTGTGCGCATCCTCCTCTAAGAGGCCCCGGCGTTTTCGCGGCGTTAGCACTTTGCAGCGTGCAGCGTTAAGGCTGCAGTGGGAATTGCTCGCGGATATTGAGCAGGTAAATAAAGCACAGCTTGGAAAAAGCCTGCAGAAATGGGCTGCATGCGAGGCAGCCTTCCCCGAGGTGTCCTTAACCCGCAGCACCCCCCCCTCCTCTCCGCCCCGAGACCACGGTGGGGGGCTGCCAGCCCGGCAGCCCTCCTTCTTCTTAACCCCTTCCTCCTCCTCCTGCATCCTGAGAGCAGAAAGTGCCCCTGCAAAACTCATTTTCCTCCTCTCCAAACAGGCGCAGCTCAACAGTGTGGTGATGAGCACGAACGGTCCTTGCACGCCCCTGGAGCTCCCCCCTGGGCTTCCCACGGGGCTGCCTTGCTTTGGGAGCAGCACAGAGGGGACGGATTCAGGACTTCAGAGCCTGGAGGTGTCAGCAGAGCACCTCCGCGTCCTGCAGCACCGGTGGTCCGGAGCCCCTTCTGCAGCAGGGTGGGGATGATTCCCATTTCCCAGAGCATCCCGAAGCAGAGGAGGGTCTGTTTTCAGGGGGGAATGGACCCCAGCATCCTCTCCTCTCCCGGTTAGCCATCCCCTCTGAGCCCTGTGCCCATCCCTGCCTAATCCAGGGCTCACCGGTGGACACCAGGAGGGATTTTTGTGGCATGTTCATTGGATTCGAGCTGGGAGAGACAGAGACTGGATGGTGTCCCCCAGTGTCACCCTACAAGTGCCACCACTCATATTCCTGCAACCCACAGCCAGAGGCGCCCCGCTGCCCACCCCAAACCCTTCCAACCCCGTATTTATGGAGCAGCGACACGCTCATCCCAGCGCTCATCGCTTCCCAATTTGCTCTCCGTCTTCCTCCACGATCCTACCTGGTTGTAAAGTGGTTACATCTCTGCCGAAGGGGATTCGCGGCCGATGTATATCAGTATTTTCACCTCCCCTCGGGGACCCATTTGTGGCGTTATTGCTGTAAGGTCGACGGCTGCCACCGCTCACCGGGCAGCCCTTACATGAGGCGTTTGGACAGATTAACGGTATCAGCATGGGGTAGCGTTCCTCCAGGTATATGAAATGAAAAGATTATTATTTTGTTATAAAACAAAGAGGAGAGGGAGTGAGAAGGGGAAGGAAGATGAAGGCCCCCCGGAGCTCGCACAAACCTACGTCTGGAGAAGGAGCTGGGAAATGGACTTTGCTGCTTATGAAAAATTTCCAGAAAAAGATCATTTCGGCGGTGGTTGGAGGGCCTGCTTTAAAAGTGCGAGTCCCAAGGATGCTTCAAGGTACCATTTAGGCACGTTTATTAAAAGCTCTCAAATTGGTTTCTTCTGGTTGCTTTTTAAGAAGTGCCATTTATCAGAAATATGGAAGATGAGCATTTTCCACTTTCATTTTCTCATTGAAAACACGGAGAATTTCAACAGAAATAAACCAAAACGAGAGAACATGCCACTTGCAATAAAGCCATGGATTTTCACGCACTTATTCACCGTATTCACCCCTGAACTGGGTGCAGAAGGGATGGCTGCCTCAGGGCAGGGGCGTTTTTGTGATTTCGTGCTGGGTTTTTCCATCCTAAACCCATGGGAAGTGATTGCACAAATGTCTCAGAAAAGCTGAAATCCCTGAGACCAGAGCAATGGGAATCTCCTCCTGGATGGAAAGCACAGGTTCCCGGTGGTCCCAGCTTTTTTGAATTGCAGGCTTCCCAGCTGGCGATGGAAGAAAGAAAGCTGTGTGTCCTAGAGCAGCTCATTTTTTGAGAGCAAAAAGCTCTTTGCTATTCCTAGGGTGATGCACATCAAGGTGGGGTTACCGTAAGGGGCAGGAGGCATGGGGAGAGCTGGCTCTGAGCTCGGCCTCGCTGATACATCGCTTGGCAGCGGGATGAGGACTCCACGAGCTCCGGGGCTGGTCAATACGCCTCGCTGCGATCAATGGGCAAGCGGCAGTAATTACATTTCCAAGATCAAATGGGCGTATAAATGTTTCATCTGGGTAAACGTTGTGTTGTCGGGTGTGGTTTTTTGTTTGGTTGGGTTTTGTTGTTGTTGTTGTTTTTTGTGTTTTTTTTTTTTTTTTCTTTTTTCAGTGTCTCCTTTCTGCACACTGCGGGCAACTGAACGGATCCCATCAACCCAGACCGAGCCTTCCCACCTTCTCCCAGCCTCTCCAATAGCTCTGGCAAAGTCTTGCCTCTATTTTTTTTTTTTTTTTTTTGCACCAGTCCAGGGTAGTAGATGCATTATCCACGGCATTATCCATGCCGGTAAACTGCGATGAGAACACGTCCAAAGAGATCTGATGCCACCAACCATAAGACCCACTCTCCCAGCACCACTGTGTCCCATGGGAAGCTCGTGGCCTCCGTCTTGCCCTGCAGACCCCTCTGCTGCCTCCCCACATTTGCCATCCAGCAATACAGGGGCATTTTTAGCCCCACATTGCTCAGCACCTGGACGTACCCCCAACAGCAATGCTGGGAAGCATCCTCCCCATCCACCGCCTCTCCCTTCCCCTGCCATCCAACGCCGGGCTGTTTTGCACAGCAAAGCAGAAGAAACCTGAGCAGCCTCTGAGCACACGACATACCCGCTTGGATCTGTTTCACCCTGCAGACAAGCCCCCAAAACATTTCTTCAAGCCTTTTCTGACACCACCGACCTCCAGGCTGTGATGTGCCAATGGTAAAGAAGCTCAGAGAAGGAGCTGGGTTCTTTCAGCTCCAAGCAAGAACCAACCTACAGCTCAGGGAAGAGCTGGCCCCATCCCTGCTGCTCCCAAATCCCTCTTGCTCTCATCCCCAGCTTTTTGTACCCACTCGTGGGCTGCTCAGCAGATGCCACAAAGTGGAGGTGGTTGGGAGATGCTCCCGGCGGGGTGCTAGGAGCAAACCCCTTCTGGGACTTCTTTGGAGGAGGAAGGATGGTGAAGCTGTGGATTTCTCTGCTGGTGTCCACAGAGATCAGGAAATCCAGGTTCATTTTTTTCACTGGGCATAGAGAAAAATCTTTTTTGGCTGCCTCAAAGGGAGAGGAAGGAATTTGGGTCGTTTTAGATATTTAGAAAGCCCAGACTTGTTCTCCTCTTCATCCATGTGTGATGTCCCCTGGAGCCTCAGGGGCCTGGTGTGATGGGTCGGTCACTTTGGTCTCCCTCCTGAAGGCTGTGTTTCCCTCTGCCTTTGCAAAAGCCTTGGGAGATCCTGAAGCAGAGTCTGTCCCCGAGCAGGACTGGTCCCAGAAGTCCTCTTTAGGGACTAAGTCTTCTTTAGGGACATGGTAAGGCATGTCCTGAACATCTCAATCCCTGCCCGAGGCAGTCCTCCGCGGGGAGGGAAGTTCTCTGATGGACAGATGGACCCAAGACCCTTGCAGAGGGGACACTTGCCCAGTACCCACCAACCCCAGTACCCACCAACCCCCATTTCTATACCTGTTTCAGGGATTAATCCACCCCAAACTGCACTTATTGCTCATTGCCTTCCTCCCCCTCCATCCTTGCCATGCGCTGGCCGCTCCGTGCTCCCAGAGGCATCACGGCCCCATGTGGCCTCTGCAGGAGCATTGTCCTTGAGATGTCCCCCAGCAGCTGCTGAGGAGCCAGATCCCAAGCTGCTGACTTGGTGCGTTGGCTGTGCTCACATGGGGAGGTGTTTTGGGGCCAACTTTCCCACCTGGGCCCCGGAGATGAAATCCAACACCAGGGTTGACCCTTGGAAGGAGGCTGGCCGTCCTGGCCCTGCCAGGCAGGAGTTTTGTTGCAGATAACAGGGCAGGGTTGAGAACAGTCCTCTCATGGCATCTTACGGGCTCCATGCTACCTTCTCATCAGGTCTCTGGTGGCCACACTGACTCTGTAGTCCATGAGGTGTCACCACGAGAGCCCCGGCCACCCCCTTCATGGCCCATCTTGGCCTCCTGGGCAGTGACTGAGAGAAGTTTTGGGAGCACCAAGTGACCTGAGCTGCCCCATCCATTCCCAGCTTCCCAGGAGACAAAACTCCCATACCCAGTTCTTCTTCTCCCTCTCCCATGGGCTTTCTTAAACACCACAAACCTGCTATTTGCCTAATTCTGCCATAATTAGTTGAGGGGCTACTAATTATATTTCCTTCTCCTTCACGCAGATATTTGCCACCTCCACTGGGGAATTTTCCCTCTCCAAAGGAACCATTGAAGGTAGACACTGACCATCCCCACTGTCCTGATGCATATCACCATGAAGATTTCTTCTCCTCTTTTATAGAAAACTTTAAATGTCTTTCTCACAAAGGCATGCAAACTTCTCGTTTCCTCTTGCAGGATACATTTCCAACGCTGGCTCTTTACGGAGACCTGAAAAACTTCATCAAAAGCAGGCGCTTGCTGGGGTCACCTCCTTTTTGTCAGCGAGAGGATTTGAAGGGCAATTTGCAGGCAGCTCCCCTTGAAGGGAGCTTTGCGGCAGGGCTCGTTTCTCTGCTTGCTGCATCAAGAAGCCCCCCGGTGAATTGGGATGCTGAGGAGGGACCTGGTCAGAGGTGAGCTCCCCTGAGACAACCAACAGACCCGAGCAGGGATTGCAAACAGTGCCAGGAGTCAGCAGCCACTTCTTCCAGGTATCCCCAAGATGGGAGCAGGGCAGAGCCCCAGTTCCCTGGCTGATGACCTCGGCGCAAGGGCTCTCTTTGTTAACGAGAGGTGGGGAGAGGCAGACTCTTTCCCACGGCTCCACAATCAGCATCATTATAGCTCGGAGCACCACGCTTAGCTCCCCTGCTCGAAACCCGCATTTTACTGCCCCATGTCTCCCAAAGAGGGTGATTTGGGAGGGCTTACCCAAACCAGAACCATCGCAGCACCTTGGAGCCGCAGTCCCAGGCTGTCCAAAATGTAACAAAGAAATGGCCCCAACCCACAGCTAAATGGGGGCAGGCAGGAAGCAACCAGGAAAGAATGAAACTCCAGCAGCTGGCTTGATAACTTTACCTCTTAAGCAGGCATTAAAGAGAGCCCCCGCCCTCCAGGCTCCTTCCGCACATTCCTGCATTGAAAAAATTAGTTTTCACTTCTAACTTATTTTTTTTTTCCAAAGTCCAGAAGGTCAAAGTTTAGTACCTCCAAAACTAAAAAATAAAAATAATTCCGGTGGAAGAAAAAAAAATCCTCTCTCTGCTTGGCTGGCAGAAAACAGCAGGGGGTGAGGGGTAAGGGAAAAAAATCAATTTGAGCTTGGGTCAGCGGTGTGTGCGAGAGAGACCTTTGGAGCAATGGAGATTAATTTAGTGGGAGAGAGAAGGCAGAGTGGAAAAGCAAGGAGGGGGAGAGGAGAGAGCGCAGCCCGGCTGCAGGGGAGCCGGGGACAGGTTTGGGATGTGCTTGCTCTCTCTTTAATAAGATCCCAGTGTGGCTCAGAGAAATTAATCACTGCTTCGTTAGTACACAGATGCAAAAAAAAAAAAGTGCCAAGTCAGTTGCTGCACTAGAGGAAAAAATCCGAGGAGCTGCCGGGCTGCTGCTGTGTCCCAGAGCCACTATCCCCAGGGATGATGGAGGGATAAAGGGGATGAGACCCCTCCTGTTGGAAACCCCCTCGACCCACTGGAAACCCCTTCAGAAAACTGATGGTGGGTTCAAAAGGGTTTGTTATCAGACAGGGAGATGCTCCAGCAGCAGCAAGGGTGTAGAGGACCTCAGTGGGAGGATGCTGAGAGTCGGGGCAGCATCTCCCATGGGTGATGGAGAGCTACGAGGCTGCTGGAAGAGCCTTAGTGGCAGCGGGCCCCTCGCCTGTCAGAGGCATCATCCCTGGATTATGCGTTGCTGTAACTGGGGGAGGATAATAAACACCTAATCCAACGTCTGCCCAAGCCTTGGAACATCTCGGTGGAAGATGAGCTCCTCTGGAAAAAATCTGTCCTGCTCACCTCTGCTCTCGCAGTGGTGGCTGCTGTGACGTGGGCCTGTCCAGAGCTGCTTAAGAGCTTATGGAGCCCAGCTGGCTCATTAGAGGCACCTTCCAAGGCTTTGGGTGGGAAATATGAACGTTTGAATTAATGGGGCAAGAAAAAGGCATGAGGAATTTATCCATCAATCTCACACTGAAATGGAGCGCAGAAGGCCCAGGCCTTGTTGGTAACGTGTCTTTCATGGATTGATTGATTTTATCTGTAACAGCCACCGTGAAATATTCTGGGGCGAATTCTGACCATATTGACCCTGGCGAACCTGGCCGTCAAAGGGAGGATTGACAATGACGAGTATTGCTATGGGCAGCATCTCGGATTGACCGGGAGGACAGCGGTGGTGGAGGGTGGCGGAGGGGAAAGAGCAAGCTTTGCCTTTCCTAAAGATGCTCCAAAGCTGCCAGAAGAGCAAGAAACCAAGTGGGAAAAACGATGTGGCGGGGAGGGAGCGAAGGTGAGCTCAGGGCATCCTCCCACCGCTTGGCTCAGCGACCGGCTGATCCCAGGGGATGGCAGAGGAGCAACCTCGCTCGCCGGGGATGGTTGGCAGGGAGCTGGGGAGCCCTCGCCGTCCTCTCCACGGGGTGGTTGGCCAGCCAAGAGCCTCTTGCCCTTGGGGAGGACCTCAGCAGCGTGAGGCATCGCATGGCGTGTCCTGCCCGTGGTAAGCAGATGCTGAGATGCTGTAGAGCCTTCAGCGCTTTGGTTTTCAGCTCCCGTGGAGTCAGGGGGATCAAGGCAGGGTGAAATATGTGTGGTGTTGCAGAAGAAGTGTCCCTAAGGTCGGTGGATTTATCAATCTGCAGGAAAAATGAAGCAGTCACTTGAAAGCCCCAAATTCATGGGTCAGCTCGACCAGCAACTGGAAGATCCCCATCCTTCTTCAGGGCTCTCCAAAGCATCTTGCCCTTGTCTCTGTGTTTTCCCCAACAGAGAGGGCAAAAAGGGGCAGTTTTCCCAAACAGAGAGCTAGAAGAGAGGAGAAAATACCCAGCCAGGAGAAAGTGCTGTCACAACACCCTCGTGTCTCAGCCCCACGCTGCTTTTCACAGGGGGAGATAAAGATGTGCCCGGCTTGGCCGTGATGTGCCGATGACCTTAATGCTTGCTGCCCCAGCTGGAGAGCAAAGGTGGGTCTGCCTCCAGCAGGCTCTCGGTGACAGCCGGATCTCACCCAGCTGGAGGAGGTAATATTGCTAACAAAGCTCATGTCCAGCAGGATTAATGGCTCACCGAATGACCCCAGGCTCTCGGCATCCTTGCTCTGCCAATCACGC
>CM021698.1:153998225-154084514 GCA_011074415.1 Stictonetta naevosa
AATAATAAAATCCAGCATCCACCCCTCAACATTTTAATTGAGCCTGCGAGGTATTTAAATGCTTGGCTGGTCAGCAATTGCTTCCAAATTACTTCGGGAGCCGCGGGGACCTGCCCGCGTGGGGCCAGTGTCATTGAGCCGTTGTGTGCCTGGGCACACACATCTCCTTCAGAGGATGCTCATCTTGACAAGGGTGTTTTGAGACCCAGGTCCAGCCCCAAAAACAGAGCCAAGATCCCAGGCCACCAGCTGAGCAAGGAGGGTCCCCCAAAATACGGGCGCAGCTGGTGGCGTCCCTTGGTTTCCCCATCTCTCAGGTGGGTAGAATGGATAGAGGTGGGTCAGGTTAAATTTAATATTTAAGAAAAGTGCTCTCTTAAGTATCTCCTTCTCACACACCTGCACATATATATTTATATGTATATGCGTTCCCTTGTCATGTATGAGCACAGCATGAAAGCAGCCAAGCAGGGGCTCAGTTTGTGCTGAAGGACTTTGTTCACAGCTTTGCTTAGCGCGAGCACCAAGATGTATTAAAATCTAAAGGGGAAAAAAAATCATCTTTAAGGGAGAAAAAAAGAAAGAAAGAAAAAAAGAAAAATAAAAAGGCCCAACTTGATTTGACTTTCATGAGACACCAGTTAAATTTTTTTTTAAGCTTCCACACAAAACGGCAAATCGTCTAAAATTAGATCTAGGGAATTATTTTATCTGCATGGGGAAAAAGGCTGTTTGATACCATGACTGTGTAATAGGGGACTTCTCGGCTTCCCAAACACGTTAGGAAGATGCTTTTGATTTTTTTTCCCTTTTCTCCTCCTCTTGTCTTGGCAAGCGCTCAACGTGTTATTTAAAGAAAAATTAAGAGGCGCTCTCAGGGCTGGCTAAGCCCAACGTATAGATTTTTGTTTTAAAATAAAAGGTTGGACTGTTTTTTAGTTATGTGCTTTAACACAGCAGAAGAGCACCGTAAAAGCAATCCCAAGCCGACGCCGTTCCAAGTGCTGATGCTCCCCGGCAACCTCTCCCCGCAGCATTTCCACCCCGCCGAAAAGAAATTGCAAGCCCTGGGTTCGCAAAAAGCGGGACAGAGGAGGAAAAGGGTGAAAAGCGAAGAGATCTGGCGGGATCCTACCCCTGTTTGAACTGCAAAGCCCCTGGGGAAGGGGAGGGGAAGATCTGCCCTGCAGATGTTGAAGCCTGGGGTGTTTCTACCCGTGTGCGTGGTGGGGCTGCGTGATCCCCCCCAAAGGTGTCCCCAAGCTTGAGGAAGAGCCAAAGCAGGGTGGTGGGTAAGTGTCTGCATCCACGGGGTGTATCACAAAGGGAAAAAAATGTTCTCAAATCCCTCTGGGGCTTCCCAGCTTTGCGCAGGTCCCTAAGAGCAGCTTACCTGCACGTGGGGCTGCAGAGGAGGAGCGAGGCTGCACATGGGGCTGCAAACGTGGGACAGCCCCGAGCGGCTGGGGGACAAGCTGTCCCCACACATTTACCCTCAGCAGCCCAACGTCACCTCGGATCCTCTGCATGGAGCTCTGCAGGGGACAAATTCCCCTGGCACCACCACCCCCCGGGCTCCCTGACCACGCACAGGTCCAGGACACAACGTCAGGCACGGCTGGGATCCGATTTTAGCAGGGCTCTTGTGTTAGTAGAGAAATAATGCTGACAGGGGAATAGATTTTGAGGCCGGGAGGAAGCGTTGTGGTCTCAGCTGAGCTCTTGCAGAGCCTGGGCTGGGTGGGGATGGCACCGAGAGCTGGGATGCAACAGGAGTCACCCATCTGCTCGGCTGCTTTGTGCCTCCAGACCGAGGGCTCCTTGCGCAAATAAAGGTGGGGAAAGTAGCAGAATGAAACAGGAGAAACCTTTCGCCTTGGGTGACTGCCTATGGGTGGGCCAACAGCATATTTTGGGGAGTCTTATTTAAATAAGGGTGTTAACCCAACACAATCCTTTCAAATACAGGCTTGGGAGTGGGGGACTTAGGGAAGAAAGAGAAGGTTTCTGCTGTGCTGTTTTGTTTTTATTATTATTATTATTATTATTGCATTCAAAACTGCCAGGGGAATTAAGACCCACAAGATACACCTGCCCATGATGCTGGATCTAAGCTCCTTACCTGTCAGCATTTCTAAATTAAAACCTGATCCCCGTCCGCCTGTACCCGTGGAGCTGCCCTGCCAGGGGCACGGTGGTGCTCCACGTGACGGGTCCAAGGGCGAGGACCTGGCATGGTCCCAGCCCATCCTGCCCCAAACGAAGGTCAGGTTGCAGCTGTGAGCACCTGGGTACATCAGGCTCACCTCCTGGAAAAGTCCACATGTGGTGTCCCCACCTCAAATACTCAACCTTCACCCGGGCTTAGGGCTGGGGTGAGAGTGCGATCACCGGTTCAGCCACCCCCCAGTGCCTAGGCAGGATGTTTGGAGGCTCAGCTTCAGATGAAAGCTGTTTGGTTTGGTCTCCACCTTGCTGAACTAGGACAAAGTTTCAGACTCGGTGGATGGACAGCCTCTGAGCCAGTGGCTCTTCTCTTGAGGAGCTGGGGAGTGTTTTTCCTTCGGCTGAAGTGACCACGAGATGGTGAAGTTCAGGATCCGGAGGGAAGGGAGCAAGACAAAAAGCAGGATCAGAGCCCTCAGCATCTGGAGAGCAGACTTAGGACTGCTTGGAAAAATCCCATGGGCCACATCCCCACAAAGGAGAGGGGTCCAGGAGAGCTGGTAGTTTTACCAGGATCAGCTCCTCCAAGCTGAAGAGTGCTCCACGCCAAAGTGCAGGCAAGTCAAGAAAAAGTCCGTCTGGAAGTCTGGCACGGGCAGTACAAAATAATTATAGCCAGCCTGGAGTCAACCTGCTTACTCAAAACCATCTCCAGTAAAATCCATCCGCAGCCAATCTCCCACAAGTGGAAAGCTTTGCTCAGCAAGTGGTCCGTCCACGGCTTCTCCTTCCCCACTCCCCAGCCTGCCCCCGAGCATCATCCCAGCAATCAGCACAACGCAAACTCAGCGCAAACCTTGGGCAGCAGGCATCCGTCACCGAAATCCTCTAGAAAAAAAAAATAAAATAAAATAATTAAAAAAAAATCCCGGGGAAGGTGGGAGATGGAATTGGGAAACCCCAGAGATACACGAGGTGCCCGGCTAATAGAGCAGCTCTCCCAGAGACCTCTGTTTGGTACCGGTGAAGCCATTTACCGGCCAAGGCAAGGAAGCGTGCTCTGCAGCCCTGTCGTGTCATATTAATGGGCAGGATCATTTAAGCTTGGATAAAACCCACAACTTCATTTTTTTTTTTTTTTTTTTTTTTTTTTAGTTCGCGGTGGTGGTGGTGCTTGTCGCGGCCGCCTGTTCCAGATGATGAATGGTTCTGTTTCAGGCCGATCCGCTTGTTTGAGCACTGTGGTGGTTTCAAGACTTCATGCAAAAGAGGAGCCCTGGCCATTTTTCACTCGGAGAGATGAGCGACACAGGAATAAATTTTCCTGCTTAAAATTTGCTGGGCCCAGGGTTTCTTGGTGAGGCAGCTTTGACAGCCTGTCACTTTGCTAGATGTTTGGTGCTCGGAGTATTCTGGGTCCTTTTATTGCTTTTTAAAAGATTTAAAGGAAACAAAACCCTGGTGCATTATGACATTTAGCAGGGTCGATATGTGTATCTGACTCTATCCAGGCATTGCACTGGAACATGCCGGGTCCTGATCCCACCCTCGCTCGGACCAGCATAAATCAGTGGCAGCTGCAGGTAGCCCAGGGCTGCAGAGCAAAGGCAGCTGAGGTCAGAGGAGCACCCCGTGCACAGCTCACGGCTGGGTTGTAGTCAAGCCAAAAGCCAGCGTTCTGCACCTTCCCGTGACAGCAGGAGGAGATTTCTCCCGGCCTGATAAAAAATAGCAACACACACACAATACACATCCAACATACCGAGCTGCACATGGGCATGTCAGCACACAAATGGAGCGGGATGCATTTTATCCAGTGGGCTCTGAGGAAGCTTATAGCATGAGCAAGGGTCAAGACACAGCTGAGACACCCCATCAAGGGAAACGTCCTCATTTTGAGGCTTTGGGTTTAAAGTCCCTCATCTGCATTCGTTTTCCTCACCACCTGCATCCTTCCTGAACCAGAGTTAGGTGATGGGACCACCGTGGAGATGTCACGGGTGGAGGAAGGGATGTGCCTGGTGTGACCCAAACTTTCAAGATACCTATTGTGAAGGTATTTTAGACCATGAGGTTCACCACTTCGGTGAGAGCTCATGTCAGAAAGGTTGCAGTGTCCTGCAGTTCCAAGCTTGAAGACAGCCCTGATGTGCTGTGCAGTTTTCCTCCCTGATAAATTTACCACCCAGTGGCAAATTAATTAAAACGATGGCTGTAGGCAGTAGCTGGAAAGATGTGGAGAGGGTGGCTCTCATCAGAAGCCACCTGAGATCCACCTGCAGGGGTGGTCTGGGATGCCAAAATGTGGGATGCTGGGCAGCCGGACCCACCAGCTCCGTGGAGACTGGGAGAACTGGGGTACGGAGGCCTGAAGTGTGGGGCAAAGAGCGCACAAAAATCACAGAAGCAAGGGGAGAAGAGGCAGGGGATGCTCTGAAAGGGACAAGATGGCCAGCGTTGACCCTCCAAACCAGATATCAAGTTGCTTTTGTCTCTGAGAGCTGAGGAGCTTGAGCTGAGAGACAGGGAGCCAGTGACAGCTCCCAAGCAGGAGATAACTCCTTGTCCCAAAGAGCCACCACCTCTGTCCACATCTGAAGGATGCTGGGCTGGGCATGGGGTCAGTCCCCAGGACTGATAAGGCTGGAGCAGGGAGAGATTAAGTCAGGCACCCAGCTAAGACCTAGAAAGTGGAAAGAAGGCACAGGTCTGGCCTCCGGAGAGCTGTTTGGGGTGAAACTGGGGAAGGGTGGAAGGCAGCAGTCGTCGGAACCGAGTCAGCCCAGCACTGCCTCAGCAGAGATGGTCCTGGGGAAGGGGGAGAAAAGGCAGCAGAGAATCAATTCCTTCAGGCTGGCCCCTGAGATGGGCACTGGGGGAACGTGGCTTATAAATGCTGCATGGAGTCCTGCAGGGACAGGGCTTGGTGTCACTTTAAAAAGTAAACATACGCAGCCTAATGAATGAGTTATATCCCAGACGCTCCATTCCAGGAGAGGTATTTAACAGGCACTATTGGATTCTGCGGTATCTCTCTATCTGTAACCAGTGCATTATGACCATTAATGGATTTTTGAGGCTGGATTGATTTTTCATTAATTTGGTAAAAATCTTTTCCCTCTCCCATATAATTCTGTCTTAAAACGCTCCCCCTGACAGACCGATAAGTCACTCACCTCATAATGCAAGTCTGGCTCATAAATCTCCGCGATCCGGTGAGGAGGGGAGCGGGGAGCGAGCCGGGCTGGGGGAAGGGGTGGCGAGGGGGGAACCTCCTTGGGTCCGGATGGAGCTGCCAGACAGCTCTCATCGTGTGTGCACAGCCAGAAAGCTCCATCAATAATGGAGGGAGGATGGAGGGTAGGGGGTGTGGGGGCTGACGGACATCCAAGCTTGGGCTCCAGAGCCAACATTGTCTCCCCAAGCCTTGACCTCGCATGTCCGTATGTAGGAAAGGGTTCTGGGACCCCACACGTGTGGCTCAGCTGGTGAGTGTCATCCCAAAACCATGCACCCATGCAAGGTGCTGTTCTGGGCACCGAGCTGTGTTCTGCCCAGGGCCTCCCAGTTAAAGCTACGTGTTCGGGGATCAACAATTTATGACTTTTCCTATTACGATCCCAAACACTTTGCAGAAGGGCAGCTCTCATCCAAGTTCCTGTTCCTGTTCCTTCCAAAAGTTGTATTCTACTCCCAGGAGGGCGAGAAGACGCCAGAGATCTGGACCTGTTTTCCTGGGGGTGAATCCTAGGACCCTGGGACAGCAAGGATCCAGCCTGTGACATAGGATCCAAGCCCTGCAGAGCAAATATCCATGAGGGATTCTCACCCAGCCAAGCAAAAATCTCCTGTCTGCACCATCAGGGAGGGAGATGGGGTAGAGACATGCCTGCTTGTGAACCCCACCTGGCACCAAAGTGTTTCTGCTTCATGGAAACAGATGGAGTAAAGAGGTCTGGATCTTTGGGTAGACTTTTGTGGTGCCAGTAGTTGGACTCGATGATCCTTATGGGTCCCTTCCAACTCGGGATATTCTATGATTCTGTGGTAAGAGCAGGTAAGGACTAAGTAACCTCTGCTGGGCAAAGAGTAAGGGAAATTTCTGCAGCTTATTTGAGAATTCAAGTCCTCACCTTGCCTCCACTCAGGGAAATCACCTGCATCGATGCCACACAGTCTTGTAGGTGGGCTCTCCCCCCACGAAAACACGGGCACACCAGCATCGTGCTGCGGGCGGGGACAGGGCTCGAGGCGTCCTCAAGGGAGCCGAAGCTCTTCTGCATCCCCCACAAATTATTGCGGCTGCAGGGAGGTGTGAGAGGCCCGCTTTAACTCACGCTATTGGATTTCGCTGCAGCTCTCGCTCCTGCCACGTAATCAGTGCATTATCGCCCTTAATGGATTTTTGAGGCCGGATTGATTTTTCATTAGTTTGGCCCCCCAAAAGAGGGAAATCTCCGCCCCCTGCTCCTTTTGTAATTCGGTCTTTGTGCGCACCCCCGAACAGCAAGGCAAGTCAGTGTTTCCCCGGGGGGAAAAAAGAGGTAGAAAATGAATATTTGATAATCTCCCCTTGCTTCCCTCCATGCTTGCTGTCCCTTGGGGCAGCAGGGAAGTGGGTTGGGGTCCTTGAGTGGTCATGACGGAGAACAGGAGCCCCCCACCAACATATGTCCATGCAGCAATTCTCCCCTCACACCTTTTCCCTCCCCCAGGCAGCAAATCCCACGCAACCCTTGTCTAGGGATGCTCTGGCAAGAGGCCACGGCTCCACTTGTGGCATAAAACCATCTCCTTCCCCTGCTTTATTCACAACATAGGTGCAAAGCAAGATGCCCAGAGTCCTCTACACCCTTGTGTGCCCTCCAGCCATGAGCACACGCTCATTCCCAGTCCTGCCAACTGCTTTGCACAACCCACGCATCTCCAAAAACCTTGGTGCCAACCCTTTGTGCTTTCACATGCTAAGTGCATCCCGAGTGTAAAGCCTCCTCCCGGTGATGTGTGTGCATTTAGGCTGGCCTGTAGGACAGCTGCCCATGATGGTAGGACCAGGAGGGAAAAGAGGAGAAGGGGTGGCCAAGATGGGGCTCGTGGGCGTCCACACATTTCCATTCCCCAGGGTGGGCAGCTCAGCTTCCAGCTGCTGGTCCAGAGAGGGTCAAAAACATTTCCTATAGGTCCTCGACACCTGCCAGCCTCAGGAGGCTGTCCCAGACTTGTGGAGGGAACTCAGATGACACACGATGCCCCGTGTTTCTAATTGAGTCCATAAGGTGTGACACCTGGGTGGGAAAGGAGAAGTGCCCTGGGGATGAAAGGCAGAGGCAGGAGCCGAGTTCACTTCTCCCAGACCACATCCCACACTAGTATTACATCTGTGTCCTGTAGGGTAAGGGGACGCTAATTACCCATCCAGACCATTCCAGTCCCAAAACAGTGAATCTGCCCAGAAATAATCCCAGGTCATAAGAAAGGCAGGAAATGAAATCCAGGATTCAGCCCTTTTTCCCTTGAAGAATTGCATAAAGCGTGATCGTTTATTCAGATGGTCCATCTGAGGTAGCTTTGCAATGTTTCCCAAGAACAGCTTCTGCGTGCTTCTTGATTATCTTCCAATTGTTTATTAAAAAACATTTTTAATGAAGACTAACAAGCAAATAATCAATACCCACGCGGATCACCTAGGAATAGATAAGCCTCAATAAGCCCTTGGGGATCACTGTATTTACTAAGCAGACAATTACAAGGGTAATGACTATCCCTGCAATTTAAAATTAATAAGATGTGATTGCATCCTGAGGAAATGCAAACTGATTAACAGAATCACACGTCGAGGTGGGCAGGCGCTTTGGAAATGTGTTTTAACCTGGGGTAGGGAAGCCAAGGCAGGAAACCTATGAAGGATCAGTATTCAAGATCTTCATTAATCTGAGAACTTAAAGCCTACTTTGAATTTTCAGGCACCTTTTTTGGAATCATAGGATCTGGAAGGGACCTCTGGCATCTGGAAGGGACCTCAGGCAACCTCCAAAATTCTCCTTAAGGGGTATCAATGTTGAAGTCAGACTCAACTTCAAAGTTAGAGCAGGATTCTCAGGGTCTTCTCCAGCTGAGGTCTGGGTACCTCCAGTTATGGAGATACCACACTTTCTTTGAGTTTAAGTGCTAATGTTTGATAACCCTCATGCACACATTTATATTGAAATATCAAGTCACAATTTCCTCCATTACAACATCTGTCCATTGTCTCTCTGTCACAATGCACCTCTGAGAAGAATCTGGACCCCATCTCCGGACAGCTTATACTCATTTATTTGCATTACTTACTGTGTGAAGCCCAAACCATTCTTTCACTTCCTGGTGTTTGTCCCCATTTACAGCAATCACCCGTGACTTATCTCAGGTCACCCTCTGATGACCAACCAAGCCACAGTCTTCTAGTTTACCCCCACAAGCTGCGCTGTCCGTTCCTCCAGCCCCACCTCATTCTTCTGTCCCGTTTCAAAATCAGCTCTGCCCTTGTGGCCTCTTTCTTCACCAATTCTAAGAAAAATCCCTGTCTTGGTGTATCTTACAGTCACGTCCACCTTTTTTCACGGTCATGCAATAGTGACGTCTCATAGCATGAAGTCAGTGACTAATTTCAGCTTTCTTGGTTTTGGGTTGGTTGGGTTCGTTTCCTTTTTCCAAGTTATAGCAGAGAATCTTGTTGTAAGTCTGTATATGCATGGCCTTGTGCTTTACCTAACTCCATCTCATCCCATTTCACTTTTTGCAGTCTCTCAAGGTCATCTGGCATTTTCTTGGACATGGGTACTGCCTCCTACCCTCATACCATCAGCAGATTTCATCACCAGACTCCCCCTCTTTGAAACGAGCTCATGCATGAAATTCTGAAATAAAAGTGGTCCCAAAGGCAATCTTTAAGGAACTCCACTCCTTCACTTCCCTCTGGCCATGATATTTCCCCTCGCAGCCACTGTCCTCTCACTGTCTGCAACTTCTTTCCCCATCTCACAGTTCTCATACAGATCCTATCTCGCCCAGCTTCATCTCTAATTATCTATGAGGTGCCACATCACACGCTTTGCTAAATCCAGATAGGTGCATTCTGCTCTTCCTAGAAAATCTGTTATCCAAGGGAGAGCTCAAGAGAGAAGGACACTACCTGTCTTTAATAAATGTACTTCCTTTCATTTATCATTTGCTCCAAGCCTTCAATAAGAGGCTCCTTGCATGCCCCTGAGACCAGGCTAACAGCCTTGCAATTGCCCAATTTAGCTTATTCTTAAGCCAGCAACTTCATCTGCCAGTTTCCAATCAAATGGTTCCACTCAGGCTCGCAATCCTACGACTCAGCTTGTGCTGCTTCTTTCTGCAGCTCTTCCAGGACTCTGCCTGGAGGGTAGCTGATCCCAATGTGCCTTAGGCGTACAGGTGGCCTTTCGTGCCGTACACCCTGGGGGGAAAACAAAGTGACATCTCTCCTGGACCTCGTGGGAGAGGTGGCCTCAACTCCCCGAGATCTCTCCGTCTTTCCTTAGACTGCCTGGAACTGCCACTCTGAGTACAGAATTGGAAAATATTGAAAATATTGACAGATCTGTGCACACGGAGAGGAATATGGCATCTGCATGGATCGTCTCCATATAAGAGAAGAGATCTGGGCGTGTTGTGGAAGAGACAGTCCTGGGACCAGCAGGCTGCCACCTCTGGAGAAGACCAGCATACATCAAGAAGCTCCTTTCCACTGGATCTGATATAATTGGTGCTGACGGCCGATGTCTCCGTCTCGGAGGGTTTCTGCCTGCTCTGCCAGCCCTGCCACCGCTCTTCATCTTCATCTTCCACCTGCCTGCGCCGAGCGGAGGTGGATGGCTTGCAGACAAGTCCTTCTTGTGTGGCAGCCCCGGGCTTCCTGCTGCATTTATCCTCGCTTCCTTTGCTGCTGTGGCTTTGCATGATCTCTGTTTCCCCCAGTGATACCTGTTGCTGTCACTTGTCAAAGGCTGGTAATGATAAGGGGCAGAGAACGCCAGCCCCAAACAAGCTGGGCTTCCCTGCAGCACGTTCCTCAAGAAAGAGGCCATCAAAGGAGGCATCGGTGACACGTTTGTGTCACCTCGATGTGGCAGAGCACCTTTATGTCTCCCTTTCCTCCTCACAGACAGCTCATTAAGGCTGAAAGCATTGAAGGGTGATCAGCCCCTGAGCCAGTGAGCTCTCAATCAGTCCTCTGAGGCTGGCTTTGATCAGGAGACACCAAAGGTCTGGCTGCGAGAAGGCTGTTTTCCAGCTGAGGTTCTGGATACCTGGAAAAATAATCTGTGGAAAACAGGGCTGGGCTGGCACTGGGGGACAGGAGGTCACCTCTCTGCAAGGTAGAAGCAGCAAGACCCACGTTGCTCTTTCTCCTGGCCTGGTCTTGAACTCTCCAGTGCCTGAGATCCCCCTCCTCCCCAGACATTGCTTCACTCTTTCCAGTCAGGGAGCTTTTCCTAATGTCTAGCCCAAAATCTTTCTTCCTCTGTCCTCTTCTAAACCTGCCCACCAGGGACACAGAGACCAAAGCATTCCCTCCCTCTTGCTGCTTTGTTTATTTGATTTGAGGGCAGTCTTTCTTCTCTTAGCAAGAACAAAATAATAATAATAATTAAAAAAATAAAATAAAATAATTCTTTCCACCTTTCCCTGTAGTTCCCACCCTGCAGCTCTCTGAGCATCCTGGCTGCTCTGCACTCATCACCCCAGCCCCCAACTGGGGCTCCACCAGCACCTCCAGCACTGGGGCATCTCCTGCAGTTGTGCCCGTGTGGCCAGAAGGATGGCAGGTGATGCTGGAGACAGGTGCAAGGGAGGGAAATTTTTACCTGGAAATGTTCTTCTAAAGCAGAAACACTGCTACTCTCTGTGCTTGTCTCACCCCAGGCATAAAAATGCAATTTCAACCTCCATTCAGCAAATTTCACCTAGCCTACAGCATATCCTGACTGGTGCCTTTCCTTGGCACTTGACAAGGATACGTTGGGTCATGGACTCCCACTGCAAGAGTGGTGTTAGCCCAGTTCCTTCTCGCACAATCTACGCGAAAACCAGGGGAAAAGAAACCCCTGCCTGGCAGAGAAGGGAGGAGGTGACTGCGTGACTTGCAGGCTTCCATGCAGGCAAGTGACCTGACGGCCAGGAAACTCACCCCATTGCTGGGAGGTGAAGTCACCGGAATACAAGCACGAAGGAGAAGGCCAAAAGAGCTAGTCATTTGGAAACTTCACATTTCTTGAGCCGAAAAACAACCCATATTTGGGAAACCAGCTGTGACCTGAGTCATCTCCTTAGTCCATTTGTGGAGTAACACTAAGTGATGCAAATGCTAGTCCATAGCAAATGGAAATCAATAAATATGTCAGGTCTTATCTAGCGGAAGGATGAAAAAAATGCCTTCCAAAACCACCCTGTGTCCTTCTTTACACCTGCCCACTTCAGCCAGGTTCTTGAATAAGCAGTATTAGCGTTGTGAATGACGAGAACTCTGTTGGATGCAAAGTCAGGAGTCATCCTGACTCCAAAACCAAATCTTTGGAGACCTCCCAGATTTGCTCCCTAAGCCTCTTTGGGCTAGATTTATTGGAATATGAGGACAATGACTGCGTTCAGACTACCTTTCTAGTAGCCTCAGCTAGACGTTGGTGGGAAAACATGCCAACACTTGGCAAACCTCAGTAATTAACTCTCAGACTTGGTCACTCTGAACTTTTCTCTCCCTGCCGTTCTTGAACTCAGCTATTTATTCCCAGGAGGCAGGGGAGTACAGCCCAGACAGGCTGTTCAGCATAGCTGTGCCTTTGCAAGTCCTCTTTTCCAACTGCTTTGGGAAAAATCCCAGTAGTCAGATGGAAAATAAAACTGAAGACTATCTTTGTGCCTAGCTGGTATCATCAAACAGTTCCTATCCCTGCTTCAGGCATTAATCGTCTATTATAGTCAACTCTGGGGCAGGAAAAAAAAAAAAATCATAAAAATGAACTGCTAAGCAGCGAATGTGCTTTTCCTCTCCTCAGAAACGTCTGGAAGCTCTGCCCATTTGCATCCAATTGTGGGATTATAACTCACAGCTCTCCTGGCAGCTGGTGCTGTAGCTCACCATTCGTTTTATGGCTGGAAGCGTTAACATTTCTGCAGAACATCACGGTAATTTTCTGAAAAGAATGATCATTTTTTTAGTGACTCGCAACAATTAATTATCTGCCTCTTAACAATTTGCTGGGATAAATGATCACCAAGGAGAGGCCATAGGCCTCTTAGGGAAGCTGATTTTCTTATAGCTGAAATGGCAAGAGGTGAACAAGGTACACTCTGCAGTTTTGGTGAGGAGCTTCCTCGCATGACACCACTTGGGTAAGGATCTCAGGTCGCTATAAGCTGTGAAAACCACCCATGCCTCGTGTAGTTTGATGCATGTTTGGGAAATCTTTATGCAGGTGTCATCCAAGCCATAGTGAGAACCGAGTCTGCACTCCATGCTGGTGGGAGGTCAGCCCCACGTAAGGACGTGCAAAGTCAATAGCTTCATTTTTTATCTCCCTGGTGCCATGCACCTGGAAGTATAGCTGAATAGACCGAGCCTTTTCCAGGCACGTTATCTTCTGTTTTGAACACAGGTCAATGATGTCTTGCACCCTGTCTGGCTGAGAAGCAGGCACCCAGCATTATTTTCAGTGCTGTGGTGGAGGTTTGCACACATCTGACATGTGATGGCAATGCCATGCAGCTTTTTCATAGATTTTTCCTTGCTTAATCTGCTGGTTTTTTTTTTGTTTGTTTTTTTTTTTTCTTTTTTCTTTTTTAAGTCCTTGTGAGGGTGTAGCACCCACAACATCCCGTGACAGGTATTTCCACAGCTCCACTATGTGCTGCTGGGGGAGCCACCTCTGCTTTTCTGTTTTCTTTTGACCCTGCCACCTTCTGATTTCACACAGTGTCCCACAGAATTCCACTGGAAGACCCCATGGGAAGTTGCTCCTCATCCACCTCCTCCAGGCCAGGTGGGGAAAAGTGTCAGGGTTAATCCTGAGCTTGCAAGGCTGGAATCAGAGCATCGCTGTGAGCTCACCCCTGCTACCTCGTCCTTCTGCTAACTCAGAACAAATGTCTGCCTCCCGTGCGTGCCACGCGCCAGGTACATCTGCCAGCTTGGATCTAGCGACCACGAAACTCATCAGCTCAACCTCACCTACCAGCAAGCTGCCAGAAGGCAGCACCAAGAGTCCCCTCCTGCAGAGCACGGAACAAACACGCTCCGACAAGGTCGCCTCTGCTCTGAAAAGCTCTCGATTCAACCTGCACGTGGGATTCGTCTCCCCTAAGTGCCTGCAGGACGGGTACGTCCATCCACACCAGGCATCTCTGAACCCATTACGGTTGATGGCGATGGAGTCAGTGGGGGTTCGGGACATTATTTATCCGAGCAGTGCAGACACCGTGCTTCGGGATGACATGATCTCCACTGAGCCGCTGCCCTTTGACTACAGAGAGGTCCCAGAGCGAGGTCAGCTCTACGTGCCTCCGCTTAGAGGATGTGCATTAGCTTCATCCTCTGCCCTCCGGGTGGGAATCAGGGATGACATGGGCCGTTCCTGCGAGGGTCAGCAACGCCGGGGGAAGCGGCCGTGCGTGACTGCCAGCATCCAGAAGGAGAAGCCGGGGGGAAGCGAGCGACCTGCCTCCCCGCTGCCTGAGAGCTCAGCGTGGCAGGAAGAGCCCAGCCCTGCTTACAGCCTCAATCTGCTGAAGCCAGCACGTTTCTGCAGACTAAGCAAGTTTACCAATAAAACCCTCTCATAATCTACCACTGTTCAGGGAAAAGAGAGAGAGAGAGAGAGAGAGCAACTGGGCCACGGTGTCCGTGTGCAATAAGCACTGGAGATTTAAGTGGGAGAGAATTACCTTAAATATATATCTATACAGGGGGGGAATATATAGGTACATTAAAAAAAAAAAAAAAATCTGCGCTGCCAAAGAGGAGTAGAACCAATTTCCCAATTTCAATCTCCGGCACGCTGGGACTCAGCCTCTCAGATGTTGCCTGCTTTGCTAAATTGGCTGGGCTGAGGGCTGCTCCGTTGCTTATTTCGGCTCATTGTGGTGCATTTATGAAGGGCTGTCACACGGGTCTGACAGGGTGATGAATTGGCCGGGCTCACCAGCACCGGAGGAAGGTGGGGAGGGAGCTGGCAAGGGCTGGAGAAGGCAAGGGGAGAGCTCCTTGGGAAGAGATGGGGGCAGAGGGGAGGAGGAGGAGGGAAGCATCCCAAAGGGTTCTGCTCTGATTTCCCTGGAAATAAGCATCCAAGCCAAGGGGGAGCCCCATTTATATGGGCATGGGGGTGGGAGAAAAGGAGGGAGGGGATGGAGTGGAAGCAGCAAGTTAAGCAGTTCGTTGCAGAATTCCCCGGGGTTTATTGGACTTTAGAGCTATAGCAAGACTTTGTGCTGCCAGGGGTGAGAGTTCTGGATAAAACATCGCATCTCATCTTCTGGATCCCATCTTCTCAGCCCCAGCATCCCAGGCCTTAGGCACTTTTCTGCTGGTGTGTCTCTGGAAGGGCTTCATGGGTGTCAGCACCAGGTTGGCAGCAAAGTGATGGGGAGCAGGGCGTGCAGGAGAGAGGGTAAGTGCCTAGCTTCTGGAGCATGTCTCGTGGGTGTCTGATGCTCTGGCTTTCCTTCACAGGTGTGTGGATACAGGTAAAATGGTTCTTTGGCATGGGAAACAGAAAGTAGAAAGATAAGTCGGGTAGCCACCGATGGCAAACCGATGGGTGTAAAGTAGATATGGATATATTGATCTCTGAGACAGGTAGTATCCATCCAAATCTGTCTCCCAAGCATATTTATCTGTTCTCAAATCTCCCTCCAGCCATTTGCCCATCTCCACTATAGATCTCTATCAATTCTTCTATCAGTTTTTATGTCCATCAGTCTCCCTCCCTCCTCCACGTCCCCCCCGGCACGTAGCACGGACCTGGTGAGCATGGGGCTGAGCACCAAGCCCTGTCTCCAACAGGAGAGACCTTCTTGGTGTAGATCCACAGCATTGAAGACGAGGAGAGGGGTTTCCCTTAAGTTTCCCTCTTTGACTGCAATGCATAACTGCTCCTGAAGGATGGGAACACCATGGCTAAAAGCTGTTGTCTAAAATCTAACCCTAAATTGCAGCGATATAAATATTGACCACCTACAGATGTAATGGGGGAAATATATAGATAATAGAGTCCCTTCACCAGAGCTGATATTATAATAAATAATCATATCATCTAATAAATTTTCACTGTGCACTAATAAGCATATTTTTTTCCTACCCCAAAAAAAAGCCAATGCTTTCAAAGTGGCTTCATCAAATTCCCCACCTATCCCAGCAGATATATCCCTTTTTATAATTACACTTTTTGTCGATTTCAAATACAGTTAAAAATGTGCAAACCGAGTCAATTTTTACACCGTTAAGTTTGTGTGATATAGGACCCCGGTGTCTCGGGCGGCCAGCCCCCTCCCCCTCAGTGCTCCTCTCCTCCCTGATCCTGACATTAAACTACTCCACTTAGACTGGGTACCTGGTGCCAGGCAGGCTGACCTCATTAAAATAGATTACTGCAGATGTAAAATCTAAAAGGTAATAAAAATTGCCAATATTTTTTTACCAGGACACGCATGTATTTTCTTTTTTTTTTTTTCCCCCACTTCATGTCACAGTGGGAGAAGCTCCTCTTTGGATATCAAAATATCCAGCTTGCAACTGAAAGCCCTCATTTTTAGTATTACTCTCTGGGCATGATGTTAGGAGTGACCTGGGCAAGTGGAAATGTATTTACTTTTACTCTTTTTGCATTTCTAGTAATTTATACCGGCGATGTAGTGATGTGACTGCAGCTGAGATGAGCTAAAGCTTTATAAGCAAGGCTGCATTTCTAGGGAGAGACATCATGAACCTGAAAACGTTCCTGTTTTTATTTTATTTTTTTAAAAATTCACTAGCTTTGGAAAAGCTATTACTTCTCTGATACCTCAGTGATGCAAGATGCAAGAAGTTTTCATTCTCCCCACTGTTTTTTTCCTCCTTTCCATGAGAAACGTGTCCCGTGGGGCAACCTCCAGGGCATGCAAGGAATGTCACTCGGTGGCTGGTAACCACAGGTGCTCGACCACCAGAATGGCAACCAGCACAACCGTGGTGACTCGTGTTGGCTCACGGTCCCCTGACAGCCTGAACGAGCTGCCTGTGAGCCCTACCATCACGTCCAGAGATACCTGAACCACCAGCAGCCTGGAAATGTCAGCAGGCAGGAGACCAGCTGCCTGGCCAATGCCACCACAAGCCCAGGGAAGGTGGGAAGAGGATGGACACACAGCTGGAGGCATTTTATTTAGGACACCAGACCTTGTCCAGCAGGACCAGGCATTTCCAGGGTTGGGTTGGAATAAATTCTTCACGGGGAGCTCCCAGGCAGCACTCCCCTAAGATGAGAGGTGGCTTAGCTAGGAATGCATCTGCATCTTGGCTCCACCGTGTCTTTTTCCACCCCAGGGACCCCATACCAGGTCTTGGATGGGGGAAGCTACCTGCAAGTGGCCCCATGGAGTGGAAGAGCTTCCCACCCTGTCCTGGGCAAGGAGTAGGATCTGTGCCTGGTGTCCTCTGCAGGGGCTCGAGGAGGAGGATCCTGGAGCTGAGCACTGTTTGCAGCACTATTTTCCGAGGTGCAGATACGGATTTACAGGGCAGCTCAAAGCAGACCTGCAAGCAGCAGCGTCCCATCGCTGAGAACAGATAACATGTCCCGTGTCTGTGAGAACACAGCCCATGATAAGGTGACACGATCCCCGGGGCAGGCTCGTCTTGGTGCAAGCCTTGAGGAAGGAGGCTTTGCATCCCAGCCGGAGTTCAAATGAGGATGTCGTCGTGGGGAGGGGGGCAAACTGGAAATCGCAGCCAAAACAAAAATGCACGCATGTAATTAAGCATGAGCAAGAAGTTCTTTACAGCTGAGGTCCACGGAGGAGGGAGGTCTTGATTCAGCCTACACCAGCCAGGGGCATAATAAGAGAGAAGAGCTTTAGGAGTGCCCACAGGAAGAGGGTCTGGCCATGATGGGCTCTGTGGGATCTGGCCGCCAAGCCCCCATGCCCCGGGATTCTCCCCATCTGCAGCAGCTTGAAGGGAATTAGAAATAACAACCTCCCTTGCCCCCGGCGCTCTGGGAAGCACTGGGGAGTGATTTACTCTGCGCAGGGGAAGCGAGATTTATCAGTTCTTGGAACCAGTGTTTATGAATATTCCTAAAGAGGAAAATCAATCAGTTCTATCATAACATTGCCATTTTTCTAAATGATAGAACAAGCATTTTTATACACCTCGCACTGGCTGGTCGAGAATCGATAGGAATTATGAGCTTCTCTCTGAATTTACTAATGTTCTGGCATCATCCCCTCCCACCCCTGAAGCTGGGGCAGGGAGGGTGCTCAGAAGGCTCTGACTTTCCTCTCCCATCACTACCCATCTTCTTCACTGCTTAAACCTCTCCCACTCCCTCCGCTTCCATCCAACAAGCTCAGCCAGGCTGGACCAGATCAAGGTGAGGAGAGAAGACCTTTGAAGCATCCTGAGGATAAAACCAGGGGCTGGATTCACCTCTTACTTCTTCCAGCTTGGGTTTGATGCCTGGAGACCTGGGGAAAAGCCACCAGTGAGTATCATTTCTCCTACCAGTGAGTCCAATGTAAAAAGTGATCCAGCAACCTCTGGAGCCAGCCCAGACCCTTAAAACTTGCAAGCATGAATCATGCTTTTGGTAAATTTTACGTATTTTGTTAAACAAAGGTCATTAGAGAGAGACATTGCCCCTACTTCTCCTATCACTAAATGGCACAGTTTAGGAGGAGAAGCCATGACAGTGCTCCAATAAAACCCTCTCCCTCCCCAGGGATGGGAAATCTCAAACTTTTTGCAATACTCAGCTGGAAGAAAACCTCAGAAAATGTTTTTCCTGCTGGCCTTGGTGTTAGGTGGCTGCATTTTCCTTTCTTACGGCAGATCTCCACACATTCTGGTGCCAGTACAAGCCACATAAATGTGAAATAAGAGCCACAACCTACGGCAATGCACCCAGCACATGGTTTGCTGGATGTTATCAGCTCTTCAGCTGCAGCCATGCATCCAGACAGGGCTGCTCCCTGTGCTGCTGAAGTCCATCCCTGGGGAGATAATGCCCCTCTAATTTGGGAAATTTTCCCCTCTGTGCATGGCACGTGGCACCCGGTGTCATGATGCTCCTTCTTGCTCCCATGACCCTTCCTGCTCCGGTTAACTGGTTGGTTTTCTTCCCCGTGGGTTTGTCCCCTTGTGCTGTGCATCTCTGGCAGACATCAGCAAATTCCACATCAGGAGATGTTTGACGTAAAAGAAGAGCCCTGGCGCAAGCAGGGATTAATTCGGGAAACCCATTACACTGGAATAAATGTTCCTAATCCTCCACCCTAATGTTCAGTAGTTACGTCCGCGTCGCTATCTGACCACTCTTGCACCAGGTCGCTCCTCGTTCCTGAGCACTGCTGCTCACCATCCCCAGCCCCAAGAGCTCAGCTGAGGGATGTGCCCTGGGCTCGATCAGGCCCTACCAAGCCAGAACTACTGACCCTCAGAAACCCTCTACACCCAAAAACACCTCTGTGGGGTGGGGAAGAGGAGATGCCATTGCCTCCAGCCCTGAGTGTAGCCACTCGGTCATTTTTTCTTCTTGGGAGACATGAATCTCTGCAACAAGGGGCAGGCAAGCCAGCGATAAATCCCACTAAAGGTAAAAGTGATTGATTTTAGAAGACACTGTTTAAGAATTTGTTTTTCTAATGGATCCTAAAGTCCTGTCATCAATTTTGCCAAGCTCAGCGGTGCCAGGAGGCTGCTGTATCCTGTCCAGAGAGGAGGAGGGAGCTGCAGAGAAGACAGAGAGATGGGGTGGGTGAGGTGGGGATGGGGGGGAGGCTGGGAAAAAAAAAAAAAAAAAAGGAAAAGAAAAGGAGACCATCATATGTCCCTTCCAGATGCAGTATCCTAAAATGTGGATTATACTCGACCATAAATACTAATCCATTAGTTGCTCTTTCACACGCTGCTGGCTGGAATGCTACCTCCATTTGCCTGCATGATAATCTATTTGAATATCAATGTGGCTTCATGTTAAACTGCTTCCCTTGGAGTTTCAGATGAAGGGCAGGCGTGCAGGGCCTGCGCTTTGGGGATAGGGTACCGTATCGAGGGCGGAATCAGAAGGTAATTATTGAAATCCCTCCTCGCTCCAAAAGCTTCCTTGCAGACAACCAAAAAGCAGAAAAAAAAAAAAAATATTTTTTTTTTTAAGAAAAAGGATAAAGGATTCAGCCAGGCAGTGTTGCCTTGGTCTTTAATGGGACTTTAAAAGAAAGTTCTCCTTTATTTTTGATTCTGCCAAAGGACTGCATTGATTTGCTTGGTTCCCAATGATGGGGAAAGGAGAACACGGCCAGGTGATGCATAACAGGGGTCTGCATGGGGAAGGTGCTGCTATGGAGGAAGGGAATTTCTCTAAAGAAATAAGTGCCCCCAGAAGCTCTGGAGGAGCCTGGGAGCTTGGCTGTGAGACTGCTACATCTCCCATCCCACCCCTTCCCTTTATCCTCTGCAGATATCGTTTGTGGTCAGAAGAAAACCAGAAGAAAGTGAGAGAATCCTGGAACCTGATCCAAATCTGGCACTGTTTATAAAGCGACAGCGGCTTTGTCTGCCCAAGCTGATGCAGGGAGCTGTGAGCTCCAGAGACTCGTGGCCACAGTCATGGCTTTCTACCTCCGTGTTTAGGGGAAGTAGATCCAGCCTGGTCCACAACGAGGAGAAAGGGGCCCCACTTGGTGTGTATCAGCTCATTTTCTACCAAGCTACCCAGCTTGCTACACCCTTTTTGCTTTCTTTTGATACTGAGAAGGAAGTAACCCTGGTCCTTTCTGCTGGGGGCAGCATCTTTGTAGGGACTCACACTCCCGTTGCCCTCCCTGCTGGATCAAATTTACATTCTTATGCCTTGCCTTAGGAAGCCTAGGTGGACTTAGCCTGCCGGTAGAGGATGGAGGTGTTCTCCTCGCTGACTTGTGAGGCTTTCTGGCAGATGTCCTGATGTTCCTGCCCAGGGAATGCCTCCAGCAGAGAATCCCAGGATCCAGAGCTCAACAGCTTGGGGAGAGGAGCCTGGCCAGACTTGTCCCAGGGAGGTGTGAGCAGGTGATCATGGGCCCAGATAAATAAAGCACAGCCCCATCCTAACAGATTCTTGAGCATGAGCTGAAACCAAGACAGGCAAGTTGGAAACATCTCATCCATAGGGACTGGAGCGTGGCCAAGAGATCTGCATTGCCTTCTTGCTTTGTTTGACGCGGCAATGAGAAGCCATTAAATGCCTCCTGCTCAGGATGCTCAGCCTTGATGAGGGGCCTTTGGAAAGGGGCCAGCTAAACCAGCCAGCACTCAGGCATCGAGCGGAAGGGTCAAGGGAGAGAATACAAATGCCTGACAGAGGAGAAAGCCAAGAGTAACGCTGACCAAGCGAGGGTTTTGTTCAACTAAGAGCCACAGTCCTGTGGGTTTATTTTATCGGTGTTAACTCCACATCAGTAGGTGATGGGGTAAATCACTGGGACCTTTCACAACCAGACCTGTAGGCATCCCAAGCCTTTCTCCTGGGACAACCATTTAAATAAACAGGATCCTTGCAGCTACAGCCAGGTGCTTTTTCCTTTCCCTCCTTCCTTCCTTCATCCCCTGCTCCCATGTCTAACTTTGTGGTTGCATGCTCCTGGTTTTAGCACAAGGCCACTTTTAAGCCAGATGAGGACAAAGCCCCATCCCTACTGCGTGTGTAGAGTTGGGACCTCCTAAGTTTTTAGCTGAGCTGGGGCTCTAGGCAGCTCAGTAACAAATGAGTGTGTTGGGAGACTTTGCAAGTGACCAGTAGAGAAAGGGAAAATACCCTAAAAGCCTGTGTATTTAACCATTTGTAGGGTGAAACGGTGGCTCTTCCATCTGCACTGGAGGAGCTTGAATAGGACGACCTTCTACAAAAAAGGCAGAGGTGATGTAGGAATTGTAAGGGATCTGTGTTCATGTGTTTTCCCTGAAGTAAACAGCACCCAGAAGACAGAATTCAGAGAATACAGCAGAGTTTTGCCTGGAACACCCAAAAAATAAAAATAGAAAGAAAGGAAAATTGTGGGTAAAGAGTTCTGGGGTCCAGTGAAGAGCTAAATAAAGCCCAGCTTCATGGCCGTAGGGAGCAAGGATTCTGCTCCTGGCTCTGGGGATGCTTTGATCTTGGCCATGACTCTGCAAAAATCTCCAGAAACATCAGGTACCTGCTGCCTGGTCTCAGCTTTCTGCCTGTTCCCTTCCCCAAGGGGGTGTTTAAGACTAGGAAGGTGGTGGTCCCCCAGTGTCAAGCACGGGGCACCCCCTGCTTCATCAATGCATCCCTCCGCAGGCTGCCTCTCCTGCCTCTCCAAGGCCTGGCAGAGGCTCCTTCCCTCTCCACGCCTCATCCATCAAGCCAGATGATGTTGTTTGCCCACCCCACATTCCTCGGCCTGTCAGCGCCCAGAGAAAACAGTGATAAATAAACTGGCACAGAAGACACTCTCTCCTGCTGCTTGATTTATCTATTATTTGTGCTGTAATCCAAGCCCCTTCTTCCCTTCTCCTGCACCCGGTCATTAACTCTTCTTCCTCTGCTTCAGGTTCTTTTCCTGCCTGTGACTCTTCGTGAGCCTTGGCTTTTGTCTAGGGCCGAATTAGACTCCCAGGACTGCCTCAGTCAGGGAAAAGCAAGTGAGGGTTCATCCTCCACCATTTCAGCCATGTCTTGATATGAACGGCGCGAAAAGCCAAAAGCATTATTTTAGACCTGTGACGGGCATCTCCCAGCACGAAGTACGGCAGGAGGAAAGAAGAACCCAGGAAAAGAGCTTCTCTTGCTATTCATGTTCCCAGGTGGGAGACAACAGGGCTGAGGGGCTCAGAAGCAAAGCAGATGGGATGTGTGAGCCTTGGTGCAAGGTTAGGGAGATGAGATTGCTCTGGGACCTGCTTTGTACCCAACCCTGGCTCTCGAGTAACTTTCCAAGGACCGAGCAGGCTCCAAGCAAGTTGTTTGGTTTTGGTACAAGAGAAAAAGTGCATGTGACGCTGCATTAACTGCTGAAGGATATCATGAGGCTGCAGAGGGGATACCCATCACTGAGCTGAAGATGGAGAGACCTGAGGATGGTCCTCCTAGAAGATGGAGAGAGCAGGGAGCAGCAGGGAGCTGCCAGCCAGGCTGCAGAGCCCACAGAAATTTCCCTGGGGGCCAAAGGAGACCAAACAGTGTGATGCTTGCTTCAAAGAAGGTCTAGGCACAGCACAAAGCTCTTAGCACTGCTGAGAGGCAGCACTAGGTGTCTTACAGTCTTACGGGCCCCTCCTGACTTACTCTCAAGCAGTAACTCTTGTTTTCCCCTTGATTTTTTTTTTGGTCTCCAGATCTCACCAGTCCTTCGCAAACACGATGAGATCCCCTTCCACCACACCAGGGACCAGAAACCGTCCACCCACAAAGCCAGCAGACCTCCCACATCGTGCCGGCAAACCAGCAAACCGTGCGGCCTGGCAAAGGGCTGCCTGCTCGCAGCAGCCCACCTGAGTGCCAGCAGAGAAGCTGTGGTGGGCAGCAGAAAAAGGGGTTTGGGTTCAAAGCCTTCTCGGGCTGGAACTGAACAGTCCTGCTGGATTGAGAGCATGGAAAATTAGGAGGGCAATAACACCCTTAGGGCCTCCACGATTCCACCATCACCACCCCAACCACCGCTGCCCCCAGCCGTGGTCACTGTGGTTCAAGCCAGCAGCAGCAGCTGGCAGAGGTGAAGGGCAGGGCTGTTGGCCCAACAACACTTTTCCATGTCCTGTGCAGCCTGGTCTTAAAATATTAAAACCCATTTACATGCACTAAGAGTATGTGCATGACCAATTACCAGAACTGATGTGCGGCAAGCCGTTTCAAGTGGCAGAGCTCACACTTGCAGCCTCTCTCCCATTTCTAGCACTACCTTTCACTACATAACCCTGTAATGCTTTTTTTTTTTTTTAATATTTTATTTATTTACTTTTCTGTGGGACACCCATATAGTCAAGGAGAAAGATTTCCTTGTGGCCCATTAAAGTTGATCGGAGATTCTGCTGGAAAGGTTTGAATTAGACCCTTGGAAAAATTACATCGATAGTCTCCAAACCCTAGCCCTGCACCTGCCTGGCCTAGAAGAAGCCTACTTTCAGGAGACACCCCAGTTTGGGGTATTGTTTGTCTCCAAATCGTTCATGTTGTGCTTCTGGACAGGTCTAGTAGGAGTCCTTCAGCTTTCATCAGTCTGAGCTGAAAAGGTCCAAGAATTTCCATCAGGTCTATCACCATTTTGTGTTGCATGTCGAAGCAGGGACACTTCACCTCCAATATTTAACACTCATTGCTCAGTATTCAGGCAACACTTCACCTGCAATATTTAAGGCTTATTGCTCAATATTCTGGCCATCTTGGCTAGGACCCTCTGCAGGTCACCTAGCCACCTAGCTCTGGGCTGGGGGCACCACTGGAGGAGCCAGGCATTGAAATGCCACCCGTGGTGTGACACAGCACCACATCCTCAAAATCCTGCTGTAGGCTTTGTTTTTCACAGCTTCTCTGGGCTGCAGAGACAAAGTGATTTAAAATAATCCTCATTATCTCTCCTCTGCCCATCCTGCCAGCCCTGCACCCTGCGTCTGGCTCCATGGACGCCCGCCTTGGCTGTTATTATGATGTTTCTTCCCACACAATAAACCAATGAAGATAGTTCCATAACACACAAAGCGATAAAAGTATATTGAATGTTTAATCAAACATTCCCTTCCTTTATTTGCCTCTAGATTGCTAGTTATTACATCATCTAGATCTTTTCCCTTTTTTAGGTGTCATAAAATTATCTCTGGCTCTTGCAGTCTGTGAGTTTATGATTAATCAATTACTTAGAGAAGTTATCTATTAAAAATCAAAATGTGATGCTCAGTGCACTTCCAATAAAGCATCACACAGAGAGAAGATTACTGGCCTAATCCTTTTCTCCATCAGTTGCTTATTACCAGTAATTGTGTTAGGGGGATCACAGGAGTCATTAAGTAAACAGGGTGCATTAAAAGTGTGTGCCGCATAACGGGGAAAATTACCCAATTAGTGATAGATGATGCTGGAACAGATTAATTGAGGAGCTTTTTCCTTCAACTTCACTCTGTCTGACTCGTGCCTCACCCTGGAAATGTGAGCAGTGAAATCACCATTTGGCTTGAGCGAGGTTGCTTTCATGTCACACTGCCTCTACGGAGCAGCTTGGAGTTGGAACATCCTTCCACCAGCACCCAAGAGGACACAGGGAAAACTATTTGGCTCCGTGAAAGTGCGCTGGGCCATAAATAGCAGAGGACAGGGGTCAAGCAGTGCTCTGATATCTGCAGCAAGGCACCCAAACACTCAGATCCTGGGGACAAACCTTAGGGTTGGGGTGGTTTTGCTCACCTTTATGGGAAATTTCCCCTTCTTCAGCATAATCCCCTCCAGGTGGGGACTCAAACCATGCCCTGGTGGCAACCGCCAGCCCAAGGGGCTGTCTCCTGCGAGGCATCAGGGAGAGCTCTGTTATTTGAGTTTGCTGGGACTCATTGCAATCCCTGCTGAATGAGCCTGTTGTCAGCGGCACAGCAAGCAGCAGACAGGGGCTGGTGCCTTAATTAGCAAAGACGGGACCGAATAAACAAGGGGGATGGCATCACGCTCCCTCCCAGATATTCCCCCGTTTCAGGATCCGTGACAGCACAGCATGTGGGGAGGGATGGGGCTGCTCCCGGCCACCACGTACCTGCCCCACGGCTCAGGCAGCGAGCTGCCTTCCGCAGGGTTGTCAGCTTGCAGAGCTCGTTTAGAGACGCCGAGCAATTAACTACCCCGTCGGCTCCCCCGTTCCCCTCTGAGCCTGACATCTCAGGAGAGACAGGGACCGCAATGCAGGTCTCTCCCCGGCAGCGTGAGTGGCTCGTCTCTGTCTTGGCCCATGCAGGCAGCGCTCAGTGGGTCTCATTTGTTTGCATTTGCCTGGTGCCTTGACATGATGAAGTAAAAAGTTTTAATATTCGACAACATGAATTTTTAATGCCTGGCTCCTGCTCCCGTGTCATTATTTGCCTGCGCTTCAGCAGTTTTGGAGTGCGTTTGTTTAGATAATGTTCCGTTAAAGGGAAAAGGGGGTGGGGGGAGGCCTGTACCTTTCTCCCCACAGTGACCATTAAATTATGAACCAGTGCTGGGCTGGTGTTCGACAGGTGCTGGCGGTGCAACTTCCCCCCGCATGAATGGGGCTGTAGCCACCCTGCTTGCAGCAGAATTAACAGGAGGAATCTGTACGAAGATCAAAAATGTGGTTCCGAAGAGTTCTGGTGTGTAGAGGAATTGAGAAATTGAGCTTTTCTGCCTTCTCTTGCCCTTCCTCATCATCACTCCTACTCCTCACCCTCACCTGCCTTAGAGACAGCAAGAGAAGGGGATGAGGGTGGACAGGAGGGAGAAATGGGGTCAAAGGAGGGAAAATGCTCTGAGGTCTTGGTGGATTAAACGGCTGAGCAAAGACTGGGAGTAAAATGAGACAATTAGAAGAAGGCACAGGCCTCGGAGTGGCAGCAAAGTCCTGGTGACCGGCTTAGGAAGAGTCTGTTTTTTGTGTATGGTTTGTGTTATAGTAACAGGGTGAGTGTACCGGGGCTGAGGTCAGTGCTGACTTGCTCTAAAAACAGCTTCTGCAAAGGCAAGCTCGTGAGTTAATAAGGAATGGATAGAGAGAACATTAGGTGATCTGTGGTGATGGATAGATGGATGGGGGCATGGATGGATGGGGACAGGGAGGATGGATGGGCAGAATCAGTGAGATCTCAGCGTGAAGCCTCATCCTTTCTCTGAAATGTATGAGCTGCTCGGAGCTGCACCTCCACGAACCAGCCCTCTACCTCCAGCCTTCCCCCTTGCTGCTCACACAGGCTTTCTGCTCATTCTTCAGCATCCCAAAATAAACTGTTCATGCAGACAGGAGGATGATCTCCCATCCCGGCTGCATGTCCAGGCTCAGATGCTTCCCCCCCCAGCATCCTTCACCTCGCAGGACCACTTTGGGGTCTCTGCCCCCATCCCAGGGCTTGCTGTTGCTCCTGGGGCTGCTCCCACCTCTGTCCGTGGGGCTGAGCTCTGCACCCTGCCCCTGGGGGGGGGGGGGTTATTTGGGGGGTCCCACCCCTCAGTGCACCCATGGCCAGACCCTGTGTTGGGACAAATCAAAGCATTATGTTGTATACCGGTTCAGGAGAAGACATCTCTGCTTCCAAAGCTTCCAGCACCCTCCAAACCAGCCATGGTTTGCAGGAGGTCTGGGCAGCACAGGGGATGGTTTGTTCAGGGAAAGGCACCCTTCCACTTTGTCTGCTCATGGGACATTTAGCTGTCCAGCACAGTGACAGAGAAAGCCCAGAATGTCACCTCTGACATGGCAGGGTGGAAATAGATCACCAAATCTGGGGATTTTCAGAGCACCTCTCTTGCATCTCCAGAATGCAGAATACAAGGGGTCCATCATTGGAGTGCAAACAGCAATAACCTCATAGTGTGCTGGGTGGCAGGGAGAGTAAGAGGATGGAACTCATCAAATGAATGCAGTTCACCTGCCTTTCAGTAATAGGCTTGTAGAAGCCCACCTAAGTCTTTCCTAAGCCTTTCCTAAGCTTTTCCTAAGCCTTTCCTAAGTCTTGGTTTGAACCTCAGTTCAGCCACTGAGACTCTTCGATCACTTTTAGTTTTTGAGACCAGCTATTTAGTGAGTGGAGCTACAGGTTTTGGTGTTTTCTTTCTTTTTTCTTTTTTTTTTCTTTCTTTTATTAAAAAAAAAAAAAAAATCATGGTTGAACAATGAACTGTTCTTCACAGTTCCTCTGGGAGTAGGTAATACAGTGTTCAAGGGATAATTCCCCATGTCACTACAAAGCCGAAGTGTAGTAAGATACACGGCGTGCCTGCGGTCACATAACGAGTGTAACAGCAGAAATCTCAAGTCTCTGGACTCCTAGTCTGGCTTCAGGTCACTATTCCTGCAGTCTCAGGACTAACTGAAGGGACTTTTGCTTCAAATTGTGTTGACATATGGAAAGATGGACAAGTCAAGTTAGGAAGCAGTACTTTGCAGCAGAGAAAACTCCCTGGACTTTCTTATAAAGTTTGTCAGGGTGTGTGAGTTCTCAAGCCCATGAGTCCTCTGAGCTTGTACACAGCTGGACCTGCAACAGCAATGGATTATCTCAGCAGTGAGCTGGGTGTCCTCTGGGAGAGCTTGCGGGTTGGAACATGGCTCGGGGCAGAAGTAACAGAAGCCTTCATCTCCCTGCGATACGAACCTGAGGGAGCTGCCGCCAGCTCCCAGTCCTTTAAAAGCTGGAGACTGCTCCAAAACGGGATGCCCTTGGCTCCTGTGTCTGTCAGCAGTGTCCTTCTGGCTGTCCGACACCAGCCCAGCTCCGCGCAAGCACGAAGGGTCCGTGCTGGCGGCAAGCAGGGGGTTACGTTTCACACACTCGCCTGCCTCTGCCACGAGGAGATAAGGGCAGCACAGTCTCCATCAGGGAACATTCTTAAGTTACTAGTGTCTCGGCTCCGGCCGATATGTAATCCAGGGGAAAGCAGGTGCAAGAGAGGAGCACAGCCAGGTGGCTTCTCTTTAAAGCCCGGGGGCGAGCTAAGGATAGAGGAGGAAAAATAGAGAGATGAGCTTCACCTCCAGCAGGAATTAGCACCCTCTGCATGCTATTAAAGGATCCAGCACAATCCACGGGCATGTCGGATGGCACAACCCCAGCACCACCCCTTCTTGCAGCGGCCAGCATTAGCTCCCAGCGCAGTCCATAACAATTCCCTGTGCTGCAGGGGAAGACAAGTGAGGATGCACTAGAGGGAGGCTTGAGTCAAGGCTTTCAGAGCACAAGCTACGTGATCCGGCTAAAAGAGTGGTTTCTTCTGCTGGACAAAATCCCTTCTCCTTGTGTGCGGACAAAGGGTGGGGCGAGCCTTTCCTAATTTTAAGAGCTCCTAGCATAAATGCCTACATATAAGACAATTTTCTGAACTCCTGGGATAGGCAGTGAAATATGGTCTGACCCAAGTAGGCATCGGTTCTAGAGTGAGACAAATCTCACCCTACAGCCCACTGAGGACCTGAACCAGTGATGTGATAATGGACTGGTGGGCACCTAACACCAGGAAAGGCTAACTCTGCTGTTCCACCTCCCCACCCCTGGGCTCAGGTAGAAGGCAAGCAGTCTCAGCTGGGACCTAACAAGTTCCTATGGACATGTCCCTGCTTTTAGAGTACAAAAGGTAAAATTTGGCTTTTACACGTAATTAGAAGAATGAAGGGCATACCACATACCAGACAGCTTCTCTACAGTTCCCTGTTAACTAACCTGCTTGCAGGCATATGACTTCATCTCAGAGCACAGATCTGTGGGGTGAAAAAAAAGAAAAAAAAAGGAAAAAAAGAAAAGGATTCTGTGTTTCTTTCACCTGGGAGGGACATGGCTTTGATTCCTCTGCTCTTTACCTTTGTAATTCTCACTTTATTAAAGCCATTAGACCCTCCATAAATACACTGATAATGATCAAGTGGCACATCTTTAATAGACAGTAAGTAGCCTGCTACATCCCAACGAAGCGGCCTGTTAAGCAGACACAAGACATTTCCCACAAAGACACTGCCTCTCAGTGTTTACGCCCTTCAGATACTTAGGGAGATGTCACATCATGTCTTGATCACTGCTGTACTGATTCAGCTCTTTTCATCTTGCCCTTGTAAATCAATCCTTCCAGCCCTCAGTCATTTGTCGGTTGTTCTTATATGAACTCCCTGCCATTTGACAATATCTGTCTGGTAAGAAGAAGCCCAGAAATGAGCACAACTTTCCATATACATTAACGCTGAAGACCCGCCATCCCTCCGGGATTTTTGATCTTTCTGCTGTTCGTTATTTCCAGAAGGCTGCCGAAGGCGGCTCTGCTCATGAAGTGGCTTCTTGACTGGGAGCTGAGATTTGCAGAAAAAAAACAAATAAACAGGGGCTTTGCCCAGACTCCAAGACTACTCTTATACATTAAATGTGCCTGGACTGTCCTCTGCCCCTGAGGATAGCCAGCGCTGAACAACACACAGCCGTGCTTTTAAACTCCCTTTAACCTTCAAATAAGATATCCACCAGTGTGGTGACAATGGCCTGTGGCTGGTCATGATTCCTGATTCCTGGGCAATGTCAGAAAAAGGATTAATTATCCTGGGTCATTAATATTTCCAGGATAGTTCTAACAGCCAAGCAGTCTAACAATTGAGTCCCAGTGCCAGGAACATGCTCAAACACTTAAATTTACCAGTATCAGCATGGCCCCAGTGACTTTATCCCTTGCACTTCCCACCCATAAAGGAGAATGGGGAATATTCCCAACATATTTTAGTTTGCTCATGGGAGAAAATATCCAACCCAGGCCAGTTATTCAGTCTACAGGTACCATACAACTCCTTCTTTTAGTACGTGGCCAGTCTTTTACACGCAGGAGGAGCAACTCATGAAAGTCAAGGCGAGGTCTGAGCATATGATATTTGTGTGTGGATTTAGACACAGTTTTGCAATGACAGAACAGAGCTGCTTGCCAGGTGGACTAGGCGTTCCCTGCTGGAATTAAGAACTGTTTGTTCTAAGCAGCTTCCCTATCAGCAGAAGATGATCCCTACACAGGGTATCAGTCCTCATCATCAGTGGGTTGAAATAGAGAGTCTGTGGCCAACATCATCCTTGGTATGTTACCTTTGCAGCCAGCAGAAGGATGCTTATGACCCAAGAGGTCAAGGAGCAGAAAGCAACTTGTAACTCTGTTAGACAAGCTGGTTTCACTGGGAGCCATGCTCCTCTCTCCGCCTGGAGATGTGGTAAGGGACAATGAATTCATCAATCTGTCATTTAAGATTGTTCGCTTGACAGCTCCAAAATGCATCTTAAAAAAAAAAAAAAACAACAAACATTAAGGGCTTTAATAATTTAAGCTACTCTTAAATATGCCCTGCAATTCAAATCCTTGGAGTGGTTTAAACATTTGAAAGAAGTTCAATCTGGACAGTGATTTAAAGCCAAGATAGCTGAGTTCAATTTGGCTGTGCACTGTAGACTGGCACAGTACCTGAAAGGCCAAGGACCTGACATCTCTTTGCACTGAGCGTCTCCAGAGATGTCAATATGAAACAGTAATTATGCGGATGGCCAAGTGTGGAGTGGGATGCAAATACATTGCCAGAACAACTACAGACTGGATGAAGATGAGACTAGAAGGCAGGATTACTAGTTTTCATTGCAGTCCAGCCTCAGATATGTCCATGGAGAGACACCTTTGATGGCAGGGAGATTTGGATCCAAATGACAGTATTCTCTAACTCTCTAACTCTCAGTTTTCTCTGCTGTGAAAAATGACTTTGTGGTTTTGCAAATCAGAGTGGCTTTAGTGGTTCAGAAACAGGCACATCTTGGGTATGATGTATTTGGACATTCAAGTGGAATGAGCCACACCATAAAAGGCTAGTTTTCTCTCCACTAACTGAAGAGAGATGAGACAAATTAGTTTTGAGGCAAATATCTGAAATAGATGCCATCTGTAAGCACCTAAACTGGCTGGATTAAACCAATCCTCAGTACCCCAGCAGATCAGCATCACCATTACTTTCTGTGTCACGAGCCCTAATCTTTACAGAAATTGCTCTCTGCTCAGATCTCTCTTCCTTTCTACACATTGTTGTTTATTCTTGCTCATTTTATTTTTGATCTGAGGCAAATAAGTCCCTGCACTGTGAGATTCAAAACCTGTTGGCTGTAGAAAATACCAGGGTATAACTAATGACAATGAAGTGATCACCCCAAAATGATCACCCCGAAAGAAGAAGATCATGAAAGTTTAATGTAGCCCTAGGGTCTTTTGCCACCCTAGGTGGCAAAAATCTTTTTCAAATAGTCTGAAAGCTGCCCTTTCTGATCAAACCTATTTATCCTTACTCAAGAACTCCGAAAGATGGTCACTCATGAGTTCCCAAACTGCAGTATCATTTTGTTCTCTACGGCATGGGCTGAAAAACTACCAACACACAGGCAGAGGTACAACCCCATGGTATGGTGAAGTGGAAGAAGAAAAAAAAATAAAGTCTGTCAATCTCCCATTGCAGACGTTGTTCCATGCTTCCAAAATTCTCAAGTCACTTGAAAACAACAAAGAACACTTGCAAATGCCTACATGGAACCTCCAGGTGGAAATCGCTTCAAACTCAGGATGTATTTGTGTGTGGAGGGCGTTCATGGCTTGGAACAAAGGACTTCCAAGTGCATACCTGGATCCTGACACCTCCACTCTGTGCATCCCTACACATCATGAGACCAGAAGCACATGTTTAGCCCATAGCCCACCTCTTAGAGTCTTGACTGAAGACTGCATAAATTGACAAGCACTGGATTGCAACTGAGGGAGTGAGTCCCACTCCACTGAAAGAAGCAGAGGATCACCCATCAGCTTGCTGAGATTTCTGAAGAGCCCCAGCACAGGAAAGCTGAAGTCATGAGCCACCACCTTCTGTAAACCTGCTCCCTGAGGCTTAAACATTATCCTGCCTAGCTCGTTCAGGAGTTATCTTCATAACCCTGCTCTGGTTAACAAGAGGCTGTTCCATTGCTGACTGGAGATTAAATTATAATCACATCCAATTCCTTTTCCCCCATTCCCAGCAGTTTCATTACTCTCCATAATCAGGCACCGACTCACATTCTTCAGACATGGTAACCAATATTGCCCTCCATATTTCACAATAAAAATTGCTTGTGAACCCATGTCACCGAGAATTAATTTTTGTAAGACAATGTTTATATTAACCATTCATTTATTGACTTCTGTTTGGTGGGTCAATTTTGAAATTTATGATCCCCTGAGATCCACACATTGACCTCAGTTTCATCTCAGGTCAATATTCCCTTCTCAGGTCAATAAATCTTGAAACTGACCTTAGCAGAAGTCAATAGTATCTGCATATTCTTATATTGTCAGAGGGTTGGTAACATACAATTTTGTGTCTGAGAGGTGAGGAAGAGCAAGACACATCCAAAACTATTGAATGAGGTATTAAAATGGAATTCTTGCTCAATAGCTCTCCTTCCCATCCATCTGTAGAGTTAGATTTGCCAGCAGTAGAGAAAATCATTGTTTATGTTATTTATTTGCGGATAACCGTATACAAATGGTGGGTATCCCATCACAGACAAACATGTGTGCTAAGAAATAAGGAGAAATTGAAGATATGTGGATGGGCCTGACCCTAAAAAGCTTCATTGGGTGTGGGCAAGTGGAGCAGTTCAAACCAGTGGCATAAAAGCAGAGGTTGTAGAGATTATATATCTTGAAAGTAATCAAAGAAATCTCTAAATTTCTCACTAAATGAGAATTTTATGCTGGGACTGGAAAGAGAAGGATGAAGGCACTTTGTAGAAGTTCTTGGGAGGTTACATCCAAGTCAGGGAAAGCACCGATGTGTCTGCATGAAAATCTGCTGGGGGAGCAATAGCAGCTGCACTTTTCTGTTGATCGGAGATGAGAACTGGTCTTCTGGCTGTGAACGAGAGATGAGAGGCAGGATGGAGACAGACTGCTAAGAGCTCAGACAGAGGAGACAGATATTTGATGCTCCAAATGGATCTCCAATGTGCCAAAGCAGCACTGCACGCAAGCTAGCAAACTGTGCCCAGAGGCTCCAGGACCAAAGTGTGGCCAAAGTCTCCTCTGGCCTCTTGCATCCTGATGGGGTTCTTGGGAGCCTGAAGGACACAGTGCCCGTAGGGTAACCCCCCTGTGCCTTCCATCCATCTCCCCTTCCTTGCATGGAGGCTGTGCAGCTCTTACCTCCAAACTGAGGACTCTTTTACATGTTTTCACAAAGTTTGCAGGAAATGAATTATTTCAGTAGAAAAAGCCCTCTTTTTCTATTGAACCTGATCAAAAATGACATGGGAATTATGAGCTGGCAGGGACTGGGGACATCCAACAGGCAGACAAATAAACACAGGGACACACACAAAGAACAGGTTCCTGTCTGCAATGACTTCATCTGGGACTGAAACGTCTCCCTTCTTCTGGCCATGCCATGAACCATTTTGAATTACCACAGTAATGTGATATTTGTCCTGAAAAGCCTGAAGCCCAGCTCGAAGTCCTGTTTTACTTCCTGAGCCCACCTCTAAATCTAGGGTTTGCATGGAAAGATGTGGCTGGGTTGGGGTTGCCCTCTGGCTTTCCCCAAGTGCTGGTGATGGTTGCACAGGGAGTATTCATCTAGCCTGTTATAAAGTTATCAGGGCTGACTTTTTACAGGCAATTGGTAGGAAAATATATATATATATATATAAAATCACCTCTTAACCAACGAAATCTTGCTAATACATAGATATGAGAGTAAGAATAGTACTCATTACAGAGAAACCTAGAGGATTTTGATTCCAGAGGTTCGATGCCAGACCCACGGTCTGCTGAGAGCCAGGATCAGAATCAGGAAGCTCCTGAGCAACCTCTGATTAATTGTCTATGGCCCGAAGACGGCACAGCAGTGCCCAAATGTTGCACCCAGACCTCACAAACCTTCAAGCAATGGACTTCCCTTGGAGCCACAGTGCTGTTGCTGGCCCCCCTGTGCTTTTCCCCTCTGACAGGAACCGCCAAGCTTTGTTTTCCTGGGAGCAAAGCTCATTCTGCTTCATGCTCCCTGGTCTGATCAGTGCCTCCCCCTTCCTGGACCTGCTGAGCTCTCCTCCTGACGGCTGTGGTGGGATGCATTCCCCCTGGGCAGGGAAGACAAAGTGGGCTTCATGCAACTGCAATTCTCCCTCCCACCTTCCCCGGCTGAGAAAGCACAGCTGTTACCTGTCTTTTCCTCCACAGCTCCAGCGCGGGAGCCCGGATCCTGCCAGCCACTAATCTTCCCTGCCTGAGGGCTTTCCTGACAGAGCAAATGATCTGCCAGACCCAGCTTAATGGAATTGTAATTGCCAATTAAAAGCTGTCCTGTTAATTGCGGCAGCTTGAAGGTTTGAGTGTGCATCCGTGTGGGCACGTGGGTGCGTGCGCCGGTGTGAGCTCCTCGAGCCTCTGCTGCTGAAATTGGTGCTCTGCCTGCAACGAGGTGGACTTGGGAATAACCAACACCTCGTGAACGTTGCTGTAATTCCACCCATAAAGTCCCTCTGGCCTGTTCGATGTGGTGAACTGCCTAAAATAGCCAAAAGAGGAGGATGAGCAACGTGAAGGGGGGAGAATCTAGTGTCACCAACAGGCAAAGCAAACAGGAGGACACATTCAAATTACCATCGGTCCAGAGAGTGAGCTTGATGGATGCTGTGGGAAAACTAGGAGAGAAACCCTGCAGACTCCCTAAGGCAGCCAATATATGAACGAACAAGGTCTGATAATTCATTGCACCACTGGATCTTCCAGCACGGTGTTTCTCCAGACCTGGCAGGCTTCTTCTGTGAATCCAAGAGACTTTCAGCCTAGGTGAAAAGAAAACACCTGAACAGAGAGAATGAAATTGAAATTTCCTTGCAAAAGCGAGAAAGCAGAAACCATGCATTTTTTACAGGAACAAGGCGCTTTTGAACTCTCTGAGGAATGACAGCCCATCTCCACACTTCCCTTGGAGTCCCGATTTCCCACTGCCATGCATAAAACTATTTATACCTGTGCAAAGCAGGCATTTATCTGACCGAATCTGCAAAGCAATACCCCTCACCCACTGTTCCACCTGTAAGAAAAACAAAGAGACGTGAAGACGGGACACATTTGGTAGCTCATGGTCTGCAAAAGACCAGCATTCAGAAACCTTTTACCTGCTCTGCTACAAATTCCCTGTGACGCTTGGCATCCTAGGCTGGGGTTTGGACAGAGATTTGGGCAGTGTGATGTCAGCTTAGTCAATTTGGTTAGAAGAAAAAATGGGGGATATCTTAGACAAAAGGCCTGCAGAATCTTCCATGCTCATCTATGCTGCAGGCAAGAACGTGAGGACACCCAGGATGGTGACCCTTGCCATGGTGTGTATTGCATCTCCCTTTCATGACCAAGATCAGAATCTTCTGCTGGTCTCCCTGGGCCACAACAAGGCCCTTGGGCATGGAGACAGGAGGGGAGGACATAAAGAGGTAACTAAAAAGCCATGGTTGGTTAAACCTTATCATCTGTAGGGGTATGGGTAGTTCAGCTTCACAGGTCCGCATGTCGGCATTTCACCAGCCCTTGCCTTGACTGCTTTCCAACTACCACAGCCCGGGAGCAAGGAGGTCTTCTTGGGTAAGTGTGATTGAGGAGCACAAGTCCATTCTCATGAGAAAAGGCTTTCCCATGTTGGCCACTTGGACTCTTCCCAAAGCCACTGCTGCTTTCCTACGGGGCCACCCTGAGCACCTCCCCTACAGCCTGGGACCCGGCTGTGTGTGCTTGTCCTTCGCTGTCACAAGGAGCTATAAAAAGAGGAGATTAGTTCTTTGGGGCTGGGAGACATTCTGCTGCCTGCACATCTGTGGGCAAGCCGAGTCTGAGGGGTGCCTTCACCAGGGGAGCTACGTGGTGCTGTAAGGGGACAGTTCACCCTTGTGTGATTTGTTTTCCTTCCTCTGCCCTTTCTGTTCTGAACAGGGGCAGCCCCTACAGCAGAGAAATCATGGCATCTCTGCTCTGCTTGGACCATCTCTCAAGGAACAGACTCCTCTGCCATTTCCCCATTTTTCTCCCCAGATTTTCAGCAGCATCTCACCCCCTCCCAGGAGAAGGGTCTCCTCAGCTGCCCACCAGGGAGGACAGAAGTCCTTCCATAAGCAAGACGTTTTTTTGATGTCACCAGGCAAAAAGATTAGATATAAGGAAGATTAGATATAGATTAGATATCTTAAAATTAGAAATTATTTACTCAAAGGGTGGTGAGGCACTGGCACAGGCTGCCCGGAGGAGCTGTGGATGCAGCATCCCTGGAGGTGCTCAAGGCCAGGCTGGATGGGGCTTTGGGCAACCTGGTCTAGTGGGAGGTGTCCCTGCCCATTTCAGGGGGTTGGAATTAAAGGATCTTTAAGGTTCTGTCCAACCCAAACCATTTTATGGTTCTATGATTACTGGAAGAAAATTGGAGAGTTTCCTCTGGAGCCCACGTCTTCTGGCAAGAAGCAAAATGAGGTTCAAGGGAGGCTGAAAATCCTTGAAGACCTGAGCAGTTCAGTTTCCCAGAGAAGGAGGCTCCACCACCTCTCAGAGCCATTTTTTCATTGATTTACCAATCTTTTTGTTTGCTTTATATCTAACTGGAATTTCCTTGCTGCAACTTGCAGCCATAGAGAACCCAGGTGACGTTATGGCCATTCCCTGAGAGCCTTTCCACCACGTCAGTAGGTGTTGGTGGAGAGGACTTCAGATGCTGCCCCTGTGCTTGTAACCCAGTCCTAAGTTCCTACACCAGGGGTGCCCCGAGAGGCTGGAGAGATGTATTGGCAATGCAACAGTCCCTGTTCAATAACAGTCTTTCCAAACCTGAAAGACTGAGAGCTGTTCTTTACATTTCCTTCAGATGACACTACTTTGACTGACAGCTCCTTCTCACCCTGCTCACTTAAATCCTGAATTGGCATCATGTGCATTTAGCCAGTTTGATGTGGCTATAGATGATAGTGGCTTGGGATAAAGCTAAAGCATCACCATGCAGTCTTCTGAAGTCCCTATCAAGGGTCCTCAAAGCTGTGACTGAGCCCTCCAAATCTACCAGATCTACCAAATCTACCAAAAAGAATGAAAATATTTTCAAAAATGATTTTGTTTGTTTATTTGATTTATTGATTGATTACCTGCCTTTGAGTCTGTAAGATCCATATCTTTACAGGTTCATTCACAATCAGGTCTAGAACACAACTTTATTAAAAAAAAAAAAAAAAAAAAAAAAAAGCCTATGAACACGATCTAGGAGCTGGTCCTTGAACAAAAGGCTCCTAACTCCTAAAAAAACTCCTAACATAGCAGGTCTTTGAGCTGCAGGGCGCCTTGCCAGGGGGTGTCGTGGATTCAGTTAATGACTGAGGAGGCTGCACACGGGCTTGGAAAAGATCTGCTGGGGGTTACTGAACAGACAAGTGACAACAGGCTCAGGAAATCCCCCGAGCTAAGAACAGCTGGAGCCCGAGAGGCTGTTAAAAGACGTATCAGGTTTGTCCCCTTACTTTTTCCATTGAAAGACCCTGCATAAAGCCACCATTGGAGAGAGAGCCCTGGCCAGGACAGAACCTTTCCTCTGCTCTCATAAATCACTGCTGTTGTAGGACTTGGGATGAATCTCAGGAGTGACTTTGGCCCCACTGACACTCATGTCATCTTCCACCTGTAAAGCTGTTTTTAAAAAGGGTCACAATGCCTCAGATTTAAGTGTTGGAAATATGAGTCAGCAATGCCAGAAGATGTTGATCTTGTTCAAGCAATAAAGCAAGTTGTCAAAGGAGGAAACCTTTTGGTTTTGTATAAGCTCCAGGGTCCAGCTATGACCTCCCGTGCTTCGTTCTTCGCCTGTAAGCCCTTTGATGGCAAGACCATAGAAAATGGTACGGTGCCGTCCCAGCCTCACAAAACCCAGAGCAGCATCTGCATAGCCCTTGTGATCTCCCCAGAGCATCCCGCCGGGATCAGCTTAGCCTTAAAAAAAATAATCCTTCTTCCAGGCATTACATACCCCAGAAACCCAGACACATCCCTCCCGTTTGTCGGCGCTTAACTGAAGTACCTGACTTGAAATTATTTTTGCCCTCAGCGAATTCTCTACCCGGTGGAGAGAGTCAGGCAGAGAGCCAGCAGAGCCTGACGCTTCCCTTTGGTTATAGGGTGAGCTCTCATCCCCTTCAGATGGGCAGGATCTGTCCCCTCCTGATAGCCCCTCTTTCCCTAAAAGTGTTCCCCAGGTCTCCTTCGGGTCTGGAGGAGAGGTCTCCGTAGGGCACGGGGCTTGTTAAAATAAGGCAAGCTGAGATGCAGAAATCCCTGCCACCCCAGAGGAGCGCTGCCTGACCTGCTCTCTCCCTCCCGCTCAGGTCTGTGTCAGCTTTTTCTTTGTTGTTCCTTTAAGCAGCTTTTCCAATTGATGCTATTGAAAAAAAAAAAAAATCAAATAAAAAGAAATACAGGGCTTGCAAGGCATGGCAGTGACTGGCCCGAAACAGGCTGGTTGCTTTTCTGGGGCCAGCTATGGGCTCTCAGCTCCGTGGCCCCACGGTGCACAGCTTGCAGTCCGGGAGAGCTCAGCACGTTGTGCTCTGCACCGCTCAAGCGCAGCCCTACCTCTTGCTGTTATGCCCCAGGTGCTTCCTCTGATGGGGTCCCTCCTCTCTTGGGATCCTACAGACCTCCACCGCTGCACGTGGAGTCATGGGCATGCCTATGGGGAGCCTCTGCTCACACACACGTGTGCACGGACACGTTCACGCTCAAGCAGGTACATGCGCACAGCAATTTCTCCTCCAGCCTGCAGACATCACGCACGAGCACCCCGATGCCAAATAAATCGCTCGGCCACCCCTTGCACCCGAATTTCCTCCAGCATGCACCCCGTGCTGCCACCCCCCCCACCCTGCACGCCAGCTGCTCCAGCCCCACAGATGTGTGTAGACGTGCCAGCGGGCGTGCAAAGCCCCTACACGCTCCCTCTCCACCCCCAAGCTCTGTTGATGCTCCCCACGAAGACAACCTGGCGGGAAGCCCCCTCGCCCCAAACCTGCTCCCCAGAGGGGACCAAAGGGTGGCACCCTAAAGAAGCCTCGCTCACCCAGCAGCACCCCAACCTTGCAGAGAGGCTCCCCCAGACCTCCCACCCCGCACACGCATCCCCGTTTGTCCTCTTCTTCTGCAGCCACTAGACGGCAGGTCAGACCCGTGGAAATTCCTCCTTTCCTCCCCGGCAGTCGATGGCTTCATTTGTCCCGGCTCCCCCCCCCCTCCAAGTCGATGGGGCTGACACTCGGCACTCAGCGCCCTGATTAAGATGCCACAGCTGAGTTAAAGCACACATTAAGGTTTGATGAGCCATTGATCAACGCATCAACGGGGATGCGGGGGCTGGAGAGAGGAACCGAGGCCGCGGACACCCGGGTGAAAGCTCCCGTTGCACGTCTTTAAATAAAACTTGTTAGGGACTTTGGATCTTTAAAAGGGTAGTTCGGGTCTGTATGGGACATTTAGAATAGAGATTCTATTCTATTATATATAGAATAGGATATATATCTGTGTAATATATAGATAATAGATATATATTCTATATAGAATAGAGAATATTCTCTATTCTCTATTCTATATAGAGAATATTCTCTATTCTCTATTCTATTCTCTATTCTATATAGAGAATATTCTCTATTCTATATAGAATAGAATAGAATAGAATAGAATAGAATAGAATAGAATAGAATAGAATAGAATAGAATAGAATAGAATAGAATAGAAGAATAGTTCACTTGGAAGCGACCTACAAAGATCATTGAGTCCAAGTGCCTGAGCACTTTGGGGATAACCATAGTATTAAGGGCATTCTCCAAATGCCTTTTGAACACTGAGATGGAGCTGCTGAGTGCAATAAATAGGTTTTATTTTTAAATGATTTAAATTTCTGGCTCCTGTGTATATCTGTGGGGCACATCCAGGCAGAGCAGGAGAGAGGGGCTGCATCTTGGCCAGCTCACTTTTATTCCAGTGGAAAAGTGCTGACGCTGATGGGTTTGTTCCTGGTTTTACAGCAGCAGAGCTGGGTGTCTCTGGCCAGACTGGGACCTATGAACAGGCACGTGTGTGTCTCACGCAGACTGCCAGGGCTCCAGCCTCTCTTGCCTTTATACATTTTGAGATATTCTGTGGTTGGGGAAAAAATGAATGAGAAGTGGCTGTAAAATGCTACCGCTTCGCTTTGCAGTTCGATCAAAGCCAGACTTGTGCTCAAGTGCTCGTAGACACAGGGACTTCACTGCCAGCCCTCCAGAAAAAGGGTTTCCTTTAAACTCAGGGCTGTCACGGGAGGGTAATGTAGGGAGATACAAGGTACCTCTAATAAGGGTACACAATTCTTGCCGAGAAAGCCTGTTTTTCCTTTTACACACATATCCATACATTCTATAATAAACATGCACGTAAAAATGTAAAATAAACCCTGTGCATCAGAGGTAGAGGAAGATCTGCTCTAAGTCTGTGTCTCTTCCTTGTTCCCAAGGAAAAAAGGCAGAAGAAGACCTGGTCCACACCCTGAAATAATAATAATGTTAGGAGCTGCCACAAGAATAAATTTGCACTTTTTTTTTTTTTTCCTGAAAGAGAAACCTGTCTTCCCCCCAGTATTTGACTGCAGCCAGCCTTTTCTGAAGGATTTTCTGTTCAGCTCCTGCCAGCACTCAAATAACACCCTGATTTGGTGCTCGGGGCTCGTTTTTTTGAACCCACCAGGATCCTCTCCCACCCCACCACCCTCCTGGGAAGGGACCTCAGTTTTGTTGTGCCAAGGAGGCAAATAATTACAGAGCAAATTAATTATTGGGTCTTGGGGTCAGCCCCTGCTCTTCCTTTCTATTCCTCCAGCAGTTTGGGCTTCAGAAGACTCGCTCCAGCAAGGGGAATAAGAACACACCCAGCACGAGTGTTTGGGGTCTATGACACAAGGCAAGACACACATCTCGTGTCATCTCCTGGCTCTTAAAGCTCTCAGCCCCCATCTCTTCATTTAGGTGGCAGCATCCTTGGAGCGGGCGTTATTTTCTCAGCTCAGCTCTTGCCGAGTGCTGGGCTGTTTCTGTGGCTCCGATGCCCTTGGTTAGCACAGGACGCAAGCTGGAAAACTCCAAGGCTATAGGTAGCACCAGGCTGAAAACCACTGACAACTCTCCTGAAGAAACAGTAAAGGCTTGGTTTCTTTTAGTTAGGCAGAGGGGCTTTGCACCACGTGAAATCCTTTGCCTTGCACCCACAGCTTTTAGTGTTTGTTCCTTGTGCTGTTCCTGAGGCTGCACCAACAGAGATGCCCAAGGTGCAGGCACACACTTCTACCTGACCAACACATTTGCTGATCCGTGATCCTATTTACACATGGACACAATAAAAAATATAATGTCTTAAGTAAACAGGCTAAGAGAAGACTAGGGAAAACCCACAGGGGAACCTGCAATAATTTTTGAGCAGTTGTCTAAGCGCACAGCACATCATTGTGCTGGGAAATGGCATCTTATTCCACTTGAAAATCCTGACACCTGCAAATGAGTTTGCTTTCTGAAGCCAAAAATACATATAGGAATTTGAGATTTATCCCCGGAACAAAGTCCACCTGGAAATATTTTGTTCTGATGTTCTGGTGTTTTAGCTCAGGAAAAAAATAAAATAAAATAAAATAAAAAAATCCTTCTCACTAGCAACAAAATATGGTAAAAAACTCAACTTTATAATACAATATATTGTTAAACCCAAGGTTTATCTATAAACACTTGAAGAAACCCGGATGCCTCGGCAGAGCTGAAGCAGTATGTTTTCTCCCAGCACTGCAAAATATTTTGTTGCTCTGAAAGCGAAGCAAGACAGTTGAAACAACTCATTTCAATATTTTTTATATAAAAAAAAAAACACATCACTGCAATCTGCCTGATCCCGAGATGATTCCGACAAGAATGTGTTTTCCGGTAGAAAATTCCACTATCAAAAAGTGTTGACCAGCATTCTGTGGCATCATCGCAGAGGCGCAGCTTCAAATAACACTGAGACGGGTGTGAGCTGCAGCTCTGCGGGCTGCGAGGTTTTTCTCCGGGTTTTGTATTTTGGGGGAAAATTACCTGCGATGGAACTTGGGCTAGGGGTGAGCAGCATCGTGAAACCTGTCCTAAAATAAAGGAGGAGCTACTGAGGCTAAAATTTAGGAGAAAAATGACTCTGTCCTCACCATGTGAAGAGAACTGTCCTGCAGGACGTGGAGTCTGCATGACATTTGTGCTGCAGAGCTGCCTCGGTTTCCCTCCTGCTCTTTGTTTTGGTAATGCAATGTGTGCTCAAGAGTCCAAAGTTGGGGTGACAAAAGCAAGGAAACAGCAGTGTTGCATTGCAAAGGGGCTCTGCTGAAGGCAGAAGGCACGGTGCCTTTCTTCTTCCTGAAGGGAGCCCAGAAGAACCCAGAATAATGCAAGTGTGCATGTAAACAGTTTGTGGAGAGCTGTTGCAGTTCGTGCTCTGACGAGATCACCCGATTCACCAGAAAATGAATAAAGAAAGAAAGAAAATAAAAGAAATTAGGTAAAAAGTTCACCGACTCGCTGCACTCTTGATACCTGCCACCAAACCTCACAAACTATTTTCCTGCTGGCTATGAAGGCAATGAGAAACAGAGGCAGGACAGTGAGAATAAAACACAGCCCCAATCTTTCCAGAGCTGGCGCTGTCTCCGAAAGTAAAACAAAGGTCAGAAAATGACTGCTGATTTTGTTATGCATGTTTTGAAGCTGCTGTACCTTGATGCAGGATGATGCCAGGGAATCGGCAGCACCCTGGCAGCCCTCTGCGGGGCTGCGGCAGGGAGCGGGCTGGCTTATCTGCAGCCGCAATTGAAGGTGGCATTTGGAGTGTGCAATTACGCACATCCCTTCTTTTCTCATCTCCGCCAGCCCTTGCAATCCTGCTGCTCCTGCTACTATTTACTGCTGAGGGCGGCGGAATTCTGCGCGCTGCCGGCTTGGCCTGAATTTCATCACACACACACACACACACACACACATATCCACAGAGCATCCCACCTCCAGCTGAATGCAGAGGTGGCAAAAAAAAAAAAAAAAAAAAAATTAAAAAGCTGGTTCTTTGTTTTCCAGCTGTCTCTGTTTATTGCACGGGGAAGGGAAGGATGCTGCTCTTGCAGGGAAAAAGAAAATTGGAGAGCACGGAGAAGATGTGGAGAGAAAAGAGGGAGAGAAAAGGTTAAAAACTACCACATCTCATGCAAAATCTTCCCACTATTTTTTTTTCCTCTTATCTGTCCCATTACTTTCAATCCTGCCTGCTCCAGTGGAAATTCCTGCTGTGGAAAGGTGTTTTTTCCTGTTACAGCTGTGCTGGGAGCCTCTTGGTTTTGTGCAAGCACAGGAGCAGGTTCGGTGCCCAGGAGGCCACCAGAGCTCAGTGAGAGACACCAGAGATGCTCGAGTCTCGAGTTCCCCTGTCCCCAGAAGCCCCTTTTTTTGCAAGCCTTGCGAAATTAGCATTTTGCCCTGCAGCATCCACCCCTTTGGTGGATTTGATAGCAAACAATCAATGCATGGAGTTATTCTAGGATATTTAAGGATGGTTGGGGGAGAGAGTTGGCCAGACATAAAGCACAGACCTCCTTGGTTTCCTCTGGCTTCTTAACAGCTTTCACCAGCCCAAATCATAACCCAGAAGGGTGAAATGGCAATGGATCTGGCCTCAGAGACCTTGTGGATATGGGGGCAGCCCAGGTCCCCTCACCCCTCTTGATGCTCCCATGGTTGGGGGCTCTCCAGGCACACCGAGTGCTCAGTGGTGCTCCACCAAGGGGAGGGCTGGAGGAAAACCAAATAAATCAGGGAGAAAGGACCCCTTAAAATGCTAACAAAAAGTCAAACATAAGGAAATAAAAGGAAATTAAAGGAAATAGTAATACATGAGAGGAAATAAAGGAAATAAAAATACACAAACCAGACACCATTTAGAAGCTCTAGTCCAGGTCGAAACAACATCAGTGTCTCACCTTCCCATGGACATCCCTCTGTGGCCAGAAGGATGCACAGGGGTCAAAATATCTTGGTTTACTCAAGAGTGGACTTGGCACCCCAAACCCAGCCAGCCCTTGAGCGTGCTGGCTGTGCTCATCCCCTGCCCACGGCAAACCAAGCCAAAGGATGGAGCCAGGGCTGGAGTTTTTCCCCCTGCTTTCTCCTTGTGCAGCAAAATGGTGGTTCCAAAGGCTGGTTTCCTTCCAGCAGCCCTTGCATTTCTCCTCTGTTTTGACTTAAAATGTGACTTTGGCTTTCAAGTGTAAAAGAAGAGAAACAAGAGCTGACAGTTGCGTCAATACGAAACAACAGTTTTTGCCTCATTTAGACTTAGCACCACGAGTGTTTCTGCTTGCTGGATTTTAAAAAGGAAACAAAACAACATTTGACACTGAGTGCTGGGTATCCCTTTCTTTCAGAAAGCTGCTCGGAAAGCAAAGCTTCCTGTTCGCAGTCACCGGAGGGACTTGGGTGGGATGGGACCTCTAAATCTGCGTCAGCCCTCCCGCTGACACAGGGGCCAGCTGAGATTTGCTTGGACTTTGCTTGTGAAAATGATAAAATTTTCAGTGAAAAAAAAAAATATCTTTCTCTTTTGCTTTGTATCTTTGGAAGCATCCCAGCTATTTCCAACCACCCAGACCTTAGCCAGGTGAGAGTTTTCATTGGCAAACCCCAGCTCGGGGCTGCCTGTGGACTTAGCAGCTCATACGGTCGCCTGAACAGTCCTTAAATCATGCTCGGAGTTTGCTAGGGATTATTTAGCAAAGGTGCTTGTGTTTGCGGTCTGATCCCCCCAGCAGCACTTTCCGTGCTCCTAACCCCAGAGGGAGGCAGCGGATGTGCATTAAGGGCACGCACGCTGTGTGTTTACAAACACACCCAGCCGCCGCGGATCGGCTTCATGAACGCCGCGCGGCACTGGATGCAAATTGCTTCGGCTCGGTCAGTGAACTCGGTTTGCAGCAGCCACAGACCTGGCTCTCCGCATATTCCTCTGCAGTGTGTATTTATCTAACTAATCTTCGAGATATTAGCGATAATCTTCGCCGTTTTCCTTTAATGAATGGCTGACGTGCTCGCCTGGAAGCTGTTACTGTAGGGACCACCAGAGAGAAGAAATCAGATATCCTATCTCCAATCGTTTATCACTATCAGATCAGGGATGGAGCTTTTTCCCCCGTCTCTTTCCTCAATACCTCCCGGCGTGTTCGGTTATTAACCTCACTTAGCCTCCAGCAGAGCCGGCGAGACCGAATCAGAAAGGTTCACATTTTTATTCCCCAGCTGCTCCGCGTCGGAAATCTTGGAGCAGAACAAGGCAGCGTGTGCGATAAGGAGGGCAGGGGAAAGCAGGGCAGGGGAATCCTTGAAGATCTTGGCCACAGTGGGGGTTTTCTTCACACCATGTCACTCACCCACTGACACCAACCGCTGCTGAGTTGGGAAGCGAGGAATTGCTTGTTATCAGGTCCTCGGCAAGGGCTGTGATCTCTTTAGATCTCCCAAACTAAAATCAGAGGGACGCCAGCCAAGGATGCTGCAGGAGCAGAGGATGGTGGAGCAAGGGGTGCTAAGAGCCATGGTGCTGCCAGAGGTGTCTCTGAGCTCAGATCCCTCCAGCAGCCAGTTTTCCCCAAAACCATCCCAGAGCAGAGACAGACAATCCTGCTTTCACACCGCTTCCGTCCAAACCTGCATCCCGCGGGGCTGCTAAAAGCACGGAGTTAGCAAGATCCGGTGCCGCCGTGCTGACCAGATTCTGCATCCATTAACTACTTAACAAAATTCCTCGTGCCCCCACCTCGAACACATCCAAGTTAATGCTCCTCCTCATTTCCAGGCCAAAAGCCAAGGCAGATCATTGCAGAAGTGGCTTCCCTCCTACCCTTGCAGTATTTGGTTTTCAAAAGGCTGCAGAATGAGCACTGCAGCCATCTGGTTCAGGCTGAGCTTCCTTACCCCCACACTTCCATCACTCCATGGAACAAAACAAGTAGAAGTATCCACAAAAAATACCTTTTTCCCATCACAACCCCTTGAACAAAGAATGAGGCATCAGCTCGTGCATCCTCTGTGCAAAATCTGCATGCTCTTCTCAGCAGGATTGTAACGTCTATGGTTTCTTCCTGCTTTTCAGTTGCTTTCCACTGTCCAGAGAGCATCTGGGATCATCAGTTAGTTATTTCTAATCTGTGGGACCTGGGACTGCTTCCAGCATGGTCACATAGCTATTGCCTTGCCCCCCACCTTTTTTGTAGGGTGAAACCCAACTTGTTAGCCTGTCCTTCTCTGCACCTTGGCTTCACCCTATTGTCCAGCCACAAACCCAAGTGCTGGAAGAAATGAAGGGCCAGGAGCCCAGGCTTAGCAGATAATGCTGAACTTGATTTTTGGGTATATGTAAAATCATCTGGACATGAACGACCTGCACCTCTAGGAGTCCATTCCCACTGGCTGCTGGGCAGCACAATCCTCTCAGAAGCTGTTTCTTCATTCTCTCCCTCCAACTGCAAGTGTTATAACTTTAAACTGGAATGAAAATTTCCACCACACCCAGTTGCTCTGCATCCGACTCTCTTAGAGATAGCTACCAGCTTGCAATAGGCATGCACAATGTTTTGAAGGTTGCAATGAACACCAAGGGACATTCAGAATATGTTAACATGAACGTTGAAAGATGTCTTGGCAGAGTGTGGAATACCAAGTTCAGGAACCATTGAAAATCCACCTAAGTGTTGATCTGACAGTGAGAAGGATCTTCAATAGATCTTGACAGCTGTCCATTTTTTCACTTACAAGATGTGAGTGGCAAGCTCTTTACACTTTCCCCATGATTGGGTGGATATGGAGATTGAGTTCCACATGTCTGAATTAAAAACCTCGGGCTAATCAGGTCATGTCCTTGGCAGAGACAGCCCAGACACATACACAAGCCTTCTTGGTTTGTTCCTCAGGGTAAAGTTGTATTAGAAAGGTTGGTGGACCTGGGCTCAGTGCCTGGTGTGGAAAGGGTGGCAAGAGACGTGCTACCCTAAGATGACTCCCTCATGGTCATCCAGGTGCCTTGCTTTGTGACTTCCTGAAGATTTCACTCATTTGCCTAGTTAGGATCATTATTTTTTTTTTTTTTTGTAGTGGATTCTGACTGAGGTTCCTACCTCATCTGAAAGAAGGTGGGTTCCAGTGCTGCTTTGGGATTCCCACTTCAACCTCTACTTGCGGGGTGCCCTGGGTTAACGGGAGTCCTTGGATGAAGTCATGCAATTCTTGTTCCAGTCCAAGGGAAAAGGAAATCCTCAGGAACTCATGAATGATGCACCTCACAGCCTCATGGAGGCTTTTCCCAAACAGCTAGATAAAGTTGTTCTGTTGTGCCAAACAAGGCACAATCCCTTCACCTCCCTCCTATGCCTTCTCCCGGAGGTTTTCTTTTCCCCCCAGAGATTTTCTTCTTCCCCCAGAGCTTTTTCTTTCTAAAGGTGCATTTTCTTGTTGTCCCCATCACTCCATGAAAACTCTGTCCCACTTCCATCCTTGGTTTTGGGGTCTTCTCCCCTCGCTAATGTGCCTCAGGCTGGAACATTCCTATCCATAGGGTATTTCCCCACCTTTTTCAACCGTCACTCCAGCTTGTCCATCACATCCCCATGTCAGCTTCCCCTGTACCCCTGCTTCTGGAGCAGGACCTGGTGGGAAGGACCCCGCAGAGTTAACCCTGTCGTCATCACCACCTCTGTGTCCCCGGGAGCAGCTCTCTGAGCCAGCAATCCCGCCGAGGATTTGGGCAGGGCAGCAGAGACAGTTCGCACATGCCGCTGTCGGTAACAGAGCGGGGTGGAGGGATGGGGCTGAAAGCAGATCCCCGCTTTCAGGTGACACCGAGGAGGACAGATAGGGTTTCTGCTGGGGGAGGAGGGGGTGAGGAGCAGTGCAGAGGGATGGGAGGGTGAAGGTGGCATCCACGGCAGTCAGATAATGTCCGGCCATTTATGCCCTGCTGCTGACCTTCTGGTTGGCATCTCCCCAGCAGCTTGAAATCTGGGCTGGACAAGGGTTAAATCCTTTGCTGGGAATCAGCACCTTGATTTACGCCAGCCTTAAGGGGATGTGGGTGTGCTGAGCCGGAGCAGAGCAGTGCACAGATAACCAAAGGTGGGCCAGCTCCTGGCAAAGCGGTGACTTAGCTCCGTGCTCACACAAGTGTGGTACCCACCAGGATTATCCCCACGGGGTTGGAGTCACGATGGATGTCCCCAGGATGGCTGGAAACAACATGATCCAGCTGCACACTGCTCCCCAAAAACCCTCCTGCAACAGGTGGAGAAGAGCATCCCAGATGGAGGGGGGATGGACCAGCAGGCAAAGTGTTAAGAGAAAGGATCCTGGTGAAAGACATTCTGCGAGAGCTGGAGAAGGAGAGGGAGAGGAGATTGAAGTCCGGCCGGACCTCTCCTCTATCCCCCCGTTTGATTTTATGGGCTCTGAAATGTTGCCCATCTGCCCTCGGTGCTCGCTGCTCTTTTTTAATTGAAACGGACAGAGGGTATTGACTAGCTATCAAAATTCATATCTATGCAACATTTCATTTCCAGTGGCCTCAGCACTCTTGCCGCCGCCTCTCCGCAGCTCCCCATCACTTCGGTATAAAGGCGACTGTCACTTCGATAAATGGCCCCTAAACGGTGGGTGGGAGCTGGGGGAGAGCCACGACCACGGGCGGGATGAGAAGCTTTCAAATCCTGCTCGAAAACTTCATCAGAAAAAAAAAAAGAAAAAAGAAAAAATATCCACGTTCTTTTTTTTTTCCCCTTTTTTTTCTTTTTTTTTTTCTTTTTTTTTTTCTTTCTTTTTTTTTCTTTAATAACTGGGAGATTTAATTAATTGATTGACTGTTAAGGCTAATATAATTTTGATGATGTCGCCTATCTTTCCTGCCATTGATTTTAAGTCAGGGTCTCTTTCTCGCCTTTTGGTTGTATTTTTGGTAATGGGGCCCATTGTTATTAAAATTCAATTGAATTTTCACTATCTCTGCACCATAAGGCAGATGAGCCAAAAAGAAGGATGGAAATGAGTGTTGTTGGTATCTATTCTATTGAACTTTTACTACTGCTACTTTTGTTCCTCTGTTTCTGCCTTGGTGGGGGACAGCGAGAAAGAAATGCCCACGCTACTTATTCAATTGAATTTTCACTTACTTTCTCCTGTACTTTAAGTGGCTTCAGTAACGGGAGAATTTCGTAATCTGAAGGAAAACAGAGAAAAAGAGAAACAGGATCCAAAGCTAAGCTGCCTGTTTCTGATGCCGACAGCACATACACAGAGGTCACAGAAAGGCAAAAGGCTCTGCTCAGTCTTGCTGTGTTCTTGCATGTGTTGATGCCCAGGTGGGTGCCTTCAGCATCCGGCCCAGCTGTGCCACCAGAAGAGTGGTGATGGAAGAACACATCCAGCCGCAAACAAAAGAGGCCAGGCAAGTTCTTCTAGCAAGTAGCATGCCCAGTGATTCAGGAGAAGACTCTTGGGTCAAGCCACCACGGGTGAACGTGCCTTGGTGCCACCAGCTCACCCCTCCAGTGCTGCCCCCGTTGAACCCCACGTTTATCCCTCACCATGCAGGGCTGTGGGTCTAGATGGACAGACAGTGAGGTACAGATCAACAGCTCCTGGACATGGGTTTTCTACTTGGCCTCTTACCCGCGCACTTCCTTTCAGCAGTGCAGAATATCCTGCATGCCCTATTCCTATCTACATCACAGAAAGACCAGACCACGCCAGGTCCTGCTTGCATGGGCTGGTCCCTCCTTTTCCATGGCCCTGCCCCTGCGGACAAGATGCTGCCTCCACCTCCTAAACCCGATGCTGGCAGATCTGGGAAAGACCCTCCATTTCCCCCAGCTGGACACGAATGCTTTGCATATCTCCCTCCGGGCAAGCTGCCCACCCGCTTCCCCACCCCAGCTCAGCCACGCAGCATCTGCTGTCCCCGGAGGACCCTGCCCCTGCTCTCCTGCCTCCCCCTCGCTGGTATGCAGTCATGGGGGGGCCAGCCTTGCTGCTACCCCACTCATGGTGAGCAAATGCCATCCCACAAGCACATGCAAGCATCCCCTTGCATCCCTCACATGCTTCTGACATCCGCCCCACCTCTGTTTTGGCACACTGTGGGACCTTTGTTCTCCGGCTCCCCACGGGGCAGGGGGGGAGCAAGAGGAGAAGGGACATTCCTGCCCGCAGACGTCACTTTGCAAAGCGAACCCAGCAGCTGACACCCTCGGGGCTGGGTTGGTTCACCCTGCATTGGATCATTTTGTGTTGTGAAGCCTCAGATCCCTCCTTAGTGCAACCAGGTGCAGGATCAAGCTGCTCTTTGATTCATACCAGGTGTTGTTCCATTAACAATGGCACAGGTTGCCAGAGAGGTTGTAGTCTTTCTCCTTGGAGGTAAAACCACCTGGACATGGTCCTGGGCACCCTGCTCTGGATGTCCCCAGATGAGCAGGATTGGACCAGAAGGACCCAGAGGTCCCTTCTCATCTCTGGGAATCTGTGACCCTGCTCTTTCCACCAACACCAAGCAAGACATCGACACCGGCCACTGATTTTCTCCCACCCACACATGGCTGCTTCTGCTTTTTACCAGGAATAAATCCGACAATTAAACTAGCATTATGACATTAGCTTTTAAAACCCTCGTACTATGAAATAATGTCCCCCCTGTTCGTGCACTGCACGCAGGAAGCGCCAGGGGCGTAAAACTTTTATTATTAAAATTAACATTTAAAACCCGTACCATGAAGTAATGTGTGAGGTGAGCGTGGATAAATCAGACAGTTAAACTAGTAACGTAACATTAGCAGTTAGAATCGTGACCATGAAATAAAGTCAAGGTTAGGAGATGGATAAATCAGGCGGCTCAGCCAGGGCTTCGTTATGTTAACACTTGAAATCCCCTGGCAAGGGGGATTTCAGATGGGGAAATTAAACAGGCAACACAATTGACCCATACAGGACCTGATTGTGGTGCCGTACAACCATAGGTTGTATTGGGAGGCATTAAAGAGTGGAAAAATAGAAGAGAAAAGGTGACTGGAGCTGTTCTGCTCTTTCGGAGGCTGCAGGGACATATCTCTGGGCTCCACTGAATGATGGGGCAAAGAGTCTTCATTGCAGAGGGCTAGCAAAAGCTCTTCCTACAAAGAAAGGGCTTTGGAGAAGGAACAGATGAGGGTCTGTTTACAGATGAATCCAAGCTCTTTTCCAAATCCAGATCAGCTAGCTCATCAACCACCTCTCTGAGACACAGGACAGCACCGAGCTGTAGACTTCAGAGCAGCTCCAGAGCAGCTGGGTCAGCCCTCATCTTCTCCCGAGCAAGTGATGTTCCCAAAGACTTGGTTGCATGACCTGAAGATGGCTGGACCCCAAGACTGGTGGTGTTTGGTCTGCACAAGCTGGAGGTGACACTGGATGACCCAGAGCAAATGATTCATTCACCGCTGAAAGCCACACTGCAAGCCTCCTTGGGGCACCTGGACTTACCTGCGTTCTCCTTGGGGGCAACCTGCACCTCTGTAACCTCTTCTATAAGCTATGTCCCCAGCAGGACCCCCAGGAAAAACTTCCAGCACTGCTCCACACACAGCAGGATCCCCACCAACTTTCTGTCTTCAGACTATGAGACTCAGGCCTTGCTTTCTACCATGAAGCTTGCTGGGACCTTCACTTGTTTTTGGTCTACAATCCATTCCAAGAAGATGCAGCACCAAGCTGCTCTCACCAACTGAGCAAAACCATCACTGGATGAAAAAACTCACTGGGGAAAGGTCAGGGAGAGAAAATGATGCTTTTGTGTTTTTGTGTTTTTTTTTTTTTTGTCCTCTGGATGGCTGAAGGGGAACAGCTAAAGAGGGCTGGGAAGTCTGTTTCCAGCAGACATGGTCTTAGAGGGACACACAATTCTCCAAGGTGTCCCCAACCCTCTTGCTGCATGAAGACTCGAGTGCAGCACAATGATGAGAAAACGGGAACGAAAAGGCAGGGTGGCAGTGGGAAAGGGGTGGGATATGATGTCATCTTCCCACCCCCAGGGGAACCCTGAATTATTAATCGGGAAAGAAAGCCGTCCGTGCAACCCAAGCCGGAGCGGCTCTGATTTCATCTCTCGACAGCCCTGGCGCTTGGATGCGCCAACCGGCCCCGCTTCCGGCAGGGACGCGTCCCGCGGGGACAGCTGGCGGGTTTTTGTCTGCACAACGTCAGCACCAAGATCAGCCGCGACCTCCAGATGCATCCACTCGGGCAGTGGGAGGAGGAGAACGGGGCATTTGTCTCTGAGCAGGGATGGGACTGGTTGGAGACATCCCGTGCTGGGGAGGCCAGGAGAATGGCCACTTGCTGTTGAAGGCGTTGAAGATGTGCCCTCCTATGGATCCACCAAGAGTTTTCTTCATCCCAGTGCCGGCCAGCCACTTTTTGGTGGTCTAAATGCAATGAGCTGCATAGGTTTCAGCCTGGATGGGGGAAAAAGGGCAGAGCCCAGCTTCTTCAGTTGTGTCTTATTACCCAGCCTGGTCCTATTCCTTCTCCCACCTTGTCCCTTTCCTCCCCTTCTTCCCAGCCATGAACTCTACAGGCTGACATTGTGCTCCTGAAGACTGAATCCTCTCCCAGTGAGGGTTTGCTTTTCCCTCCACCCATCTCTAGCAGTGATGAACCTGAAATATGTAGTGACAGTTGTGGTGCTCCAGGGCCAAATCCTGCCCTTGCCACTGCTGAGAGATTTCCAGATGTCTGTATTTTGTTTTCATCTCTTGGTGTCAAGTGGGAAAAAGATGAGGAAAGCTCAGAAAAGAATAGTAACATTTGCTAAAACTTCTTGAGAGTGATTCCTCTATTTGAGGGTTACTATTATTTTGAAAATATAATCAATGAAAGGGTAATGAATATGGACTGGGAGGGAGTTGGGAGTTGGGAATGGGAGTTGTCTCAAATTACAGGAGCAAGAGCAATTTCCCCTAAAACTCAGCTTTCTCTACACTTTGGAGGGTGTCCAGATCTCTGATGCTTCTCTTTGCCCCATGGTAAGAATTTCTGGCAGCAAGGCTAATCGTGGCTTTGGAGCTGGGTCTGGGAGGAGGCAGGCTGACCTTCAAGGGTTCCTGCAGGTCACGATGTCTGACCTTCTCTAGCCTCGAGGTCCAGTGTGAGGAAGAAGCCTCCTCACCTCTTTCATCAGGACAGAGAAACAGAAAGCCTTATGTGCTACCTAAGCAAAATATTAAAGCTGTTATTTTCCATTTCAACACCCATATCTGGGACTTTTCCACAGAGAGAGGGGATGGTTACAAGCCAACAGGACATCTAACCTCTTCAGAGAGTTTGCATCTGTCTTTAATTCTGCAACCCTACACCATTTTCTCCCACTAAGGGAGCCAGCATGGAGCTGATTCAGCTGAACAAGCACAGTAGTGAGGTGAGCTGTGTCCCGAACTCCAGCTCTTGGTTCAGTCTGCATTGACTCCAGAGAGAGCCCAAGGTAGCTAGCCCAGGCAGAGCCATGGCAGATGCTTCCAATAATCAGACCAATGTCACCTCTAGGAAAAATGAGCCATGTGGTAGTCAGGAGAAAACAGCACAGTTTCTACTCCTGAGACTACTATTGCTTGAATGCTTTGGGATTTTTCAATGTTGGGATTGCACTCTTGGAGCATCCAACATCCCCTACATCTCCACAAAAGCTCTGAAGACCATGGAACACAACAGCAACCTCTGAGGTCTTTGCTCTTCCAAGAACAATAAAAATATCGGGAGGGCGGGATGAAATGCCACTGGAGGACTGATCAGTAGGGTGTGTGAAATGTAGGGAGCGATTCCCTCATTTGAAAAGAGACACCTGTGCAGGGTTAGAAATATGTGCCCCAAATTCCACTGGCAATATCAATATCATAACAGGATAACAGCTCAAACGTGGATGACTTCGCTGTTGACTCCTCCACTCAACATGATGAATCCCACCCAAAGTTTTTACTGAAAATACCTTTTGTTATTGCGTCTGACAAGGTCTCACTCCCTGAGACCCACTGAACTCAGCGTGCTGAAAATACAGCTTTAAGTAAGGAGGGCGCCTACAGGTTGATACGAGCGCCTCGTGCTTTGTATGCAAATTGCAGCGTGGCTGTGATATATCAAAGTCAGGAAGTGTGCAAGTTCAGTTATTCAAACTGCAATAATGGGAACAGATCTTAAATCTACAGGAATGTGTTTGGAGGCTGGTAGGGAGCTACGGTGCACAAAACAAAAGACAAGTCCAACAAAGAGCAAAGAGTTCGGTGTCGGCAGCAGCCAGTTGCCAAAAAAATATATATATATTCTTGGGGGCTTCGCTGCAAGTTAGGGAGGGGAATTGTATGGGCGATTGAAGATGTGCAGCTGAATCTGATTCTTGCATCGCAGGATCACTGGGAACAAGGATGATATGGCAGGAACAGGAATCAGATTGCAGCAAGAGGCGAGAGGAGCTGAACTGCTGCGGCCATGCTCAGAATTTGTCATTCCAGAAGGCTATTAAAAATATCGCAGTCCTTAGGGAATAATTGAAAACTGTTTAAAAATGAATAATAATAATAATAATAATCCTTGCAGTGAGGGCAGAGAATCACCAGGATACTTTCCAGATTTACAGCCTGTGAAAGCTAATTCTGAAACTCCCAAATGAGACTCTGTGTTTCAAGGCAAAGGAAGACATGAAGGGCTGAAATCCCCACCAACCCATCCTATCCCTGACCAGCCCTCACTGCCAGTGCGTTAGTTTCCATCCCTGAGAACCTCTTTGCAAGGTGGGTTCTTGCAGATGTGCCAGATGCAGAGTCCATTTGCAGTGAAATTTTGGCTCCTTTGCAGGATTTTCTTTCCTCTTAGGTATTTAATTAGTTTTAAAACTCCTTAATGCAGCAGGCAGTTAGAGCACAGCTCTGCCAAGGGGATGGCACTCATGTCCTCTCTGTGCCTACACGTTCAGCTTCATTTCAAACAGCGCTGGAAAAGAGCTTCTCATTTCCACCCCACCATCTTCCCCTGCATGTGGTCTTTCTCGTCTTTCTTTCCTTATCTCCCCCTTTTTTGCTGTTTTATGGGGTGAAGCGGGGCTGACTGCAGAAGGCTGCATCCACTGGAGCCTAAGACCGTAAAATTTTGCTTCGAACATCCCAGTGCTGCCGTGGTCTTGCCATGACCATGGGGCAGCAATTGTCTCTTTACCGCACCTCAACCGTTTGAGACCACCCCATCTGCATCACAGCAATGGGGTGATCCTCAGGGAATCTGGGGTCCCCAACAAGAAAAAGCCCAGCAGCATTTTCATTGTCTTTGATTGTATGTTTAGGGCACGTACTCTTTTTTATGTGTGCACACTTGGGGACGCGTGTAGGTACATACATGCAGGTATCCCTGGAGGTATGTGCATGAATATACACCCATGTGTGTCTCCAAACAATACGTATGTACATAACTGGGAATGTATAACGCTTATTTAAGCTGGGCCTCAAACCCAGCTGAGACCTCCTGCGGTTCCAACACGGATGGCTACTCAGAAAGGCTGACGCAAGCCCGTGGCCCCCTGGGAGCCCTCCCTCTGCCTCATCAGCAAAGTGGCTGTCCCAAGAGGTTTGTGGATGCAGAAGGGAGCTGCTCGCTCAGCAGCTGTGCTACAGGAAGTCTTGCTTTATGGGGCACTTGCAACAGGGTCTATGGGGCAGAAATAGTTTCTCTAGGGAAGGTGTTTGGGGATCTGAAATCTTTCCCTGGCATTAGGGAATGCCTGCCTGACTTTAAACCAGTATCACGTCTCTAGGAGCTATGTTCATCCAACACAGAACCAGTGCTGGATGCAGAAAGTGTTTGTAGAAAACACTGGGAACCTGCCCTACCTCTGATGGGCTGGCAGCCATGGAGAGCAAGTCACTGCGTTACCTATTTCTTGTGTTTTCCTCCTTCTAGCAGCCATGAGAAGAAATTCAAATGCATCCAGTTTCCACTCTATACCCAGACATGTAGAGCCAGGATTAAGGAAACCTCCCTGCATGTTTTCCTGAAATTCCCTTTTTTTTTTTTTCTTTTTTTTCTGAAGTTGAATGTCACGGCAGTCCTTCTCATCCTTTGCAATCGATGGGGTGGAGGTGTTTTGGGGTTCCCCTCAATCCCAAGCCAGCAGCACTGTACAAGCTTCACTGAAGGAGGACTCGTGGCTCCATAACTGGGGCAATGAACGGTAGATTTAAAGTTCTTAGATCTCCAGTTTAACGTGCAGATTTTCCAAGTAACATTTGCTCAGTAAAACATTTCCAAGAGTGGAATTTACTGTCATAATTAATAGGTTATGATTAGGTCAATAACTTTCATCAACCTAGCTGGAAGAGAACCTATTAATGAAACTGTAAAACAACGTAAACTCTACAGAGAAAATAGGAGGGAGAATTTACAACTTCCCAGAAGCCCTAGTAACTAAAGGGACGATTTACAGGAAGTAAAATGAACCGGGCGCCCATAAAACACAACCAAAATTATACCCATATCCAAACAAGACAAATTAAAAAGGTTTAAGTGGATTTCTCAGCCCAAATAAAACAGAGCATCTCAATTGAGAGGAGACATTTCATGTTGCGTTTTATGGAGTGCAGGAGGGGAAGATGCATGGAAATGTGAGCGCATATCAAGCAGGTCGATAAGAAATCAGTGGCATAGCCTGACACTCCTGATGGCTTCTTCAGTCTCAGCCCATAGGACGTAGTTCAGTGGTCACAGCCAACTCCAGAGTAACGAGGCAGCATATTCAGCATCCCCTTCTGCACCATGGTCAAAATACAAAGGTCCTGGAAATAAATTTCGAAAGCCTTGCATGAAGTATATTCATCCGGCAGCCAGGGGAAAGAAGTCGATTCCATTTCAGGTGGCCTGAAAGGATGTTGCCCGCCACCAGAAGGTAAACCATGCCAGCTGAAGCCCAAAGTAGCAATCTCGTACAGACATGTCACCACTTCTTCTGAATGCAGGCCCCCAGAGAACATGAGATATATCCCATAATCTCTTTTTTAAATTTAAAAACCAAAACCAAAACATCTTGCCATTTTCTGGAGATACAATCCTCAAAAAATATTCTATCTAACCCCGGATTACTTTCATAGCTCAAGTGAGGACCATGGCCAACAGTTCCCTGGGACCTCAGAGCAAACCTTCTCAGTGCAGTGGTGCTTCTCCAAGGCTAGCCATGCACTTTCTTATCCTGGGCTCTCCCGTGGGTGATATTTCTTTTCTTACACATGGCACATAAAAGTTTTTTGAAGCTTTGCCTAGAGCAAACTCTCCACACACTGTATGATGTCTGCAAAAAAATGTGTGCATGAAATAAGGATTGTTGGATATGCCACGTAACAGCCAGCTGAAGGGTGAGGTGCAAATACTTGGCCAAGCCAATTTATCCCTTTGCTTAGGTGTAACCCTGCAAAAACAAAGCACCTTCCCCTTCTTCTTTTGATTTGAAAGTACTTTGCAGTCCCCTCGGTTTGAAATCTTCTTTTAAAGGAGGTAGCAGCAGCCATGGTAAAGTGTATTTCTCCACCAGCATGTGGCTTTGAGTGCCAAAAAGCACCACAGTGATCAGCTGGTCCAAGGTCGTGGCTTCCACAACCTGTATTGTTGTCCTGCTTGAATGTTCTGTGCAGCCATGGTGACTGCGGTTAAAACATTTTGATTTTGGTCCCTCCATGAATGGACCCCACTGTTCTGGGCACTGCACAAATCATTTTTTTTAAAGGAAACTTCTTAATTTAAACATCTACCCAAGAGACTCTACCACAACTCTCTGCAAGTTCCTCCAGTGGTTAATTATCCTCAGTCTTGTAATTGCGTTTATAAAAGCTACTTAATTTGACAAGACCGATTTCCCATAACCCCCTGCTGATTAGCATCATGTTCCTGTAATTCTTTATTAATTGAGTCCTCGTGAGGTGTTCCTTCATTTTGCCTGGAATCAATGGCAGGCAATAATTATCCAAGTCACCCTGTTTACACCATTTTAACATACTAGTGTGACATTAGTTTTCTTCCAGTCCCCTAGATTGCCCAGCCCTCCAACACGTCTCCAAAACCAGCAGTAATGCTCCTTGGCTGCTTCGTAGACAGCACTTGTATGTGGTTAAAACCAGTTTTCAAAAACCTGTGTGTTTTAAGAGTCTATTCTGTATCTTCCACAGTTAATGCTGGCCTGCAAACCATTCCTTCACTTTAATCAGATACAAATCAGCTTTTCCCCCCCAAATACAGAACAAATATCTATTGAAAATGCATGCTTTGCACATTTCCCTTCCAAGGAGGAATCAATACTGTGGTTATTATAGTTCCTTCTGTTCCCAAAGTATTTAAACTCTTTGCTGTCCTCAGCTCTACTGGCCAGAGACATCTCATGTCTTTTTGCTCATCTTACTGATTTTCCACAGCATTTCCAGTGCAAATTCAATGTCCTCTACTCCCATTTTTTTCATTTGATGTGTCTCTTGCCACTTTCACTTTGCCTTTAAGCCAGCCAGTTTTTCAAGCCAGTGTCACTCTTGATGGAGGGATTATTGCTTTGGGGGCACTTTGTTGTTTGTTTGTTTTTTTAAACCATCCCCTATCATCATTCACATTTTTCTGTTCCATTTCTTTCTTTCTTTCTTTTATTTTTTTCCTCAGCTGACTTGTTTTCTAGGAGATTTTTAATTTTCCATTAACCTGACCCTTGTAAAAATAATGAAAGATATGTTATTAATGAAAGATATGTTATGAGCTAATTTGATTTGAACATGATGGATGTAAACAAGGATGGGTTTTGCCACCCAAAAGCCAGCCATAGCTGTTCTGGCCAGCCAGCACCCCTTTGCATGCTAAGACAAGGAGCACTTGGCTTGCCCAAAACCAGACCTTGAACTGCAATTTTCACCTGCAGTTTTTGGAAAATCCCAAGGTTATTTCAAGGCTCACAGTCCAACACCTCCAGCACATGCTAGTACAGCTAAAATGCTGGACTAATGCTTCTCTTTCTCACCCATGCCTTGTAGGTCAGTGCTGTAGGAGCTGCTCAGCCCACTGCATAGCGCAAGTGGTGGTGGCTTGGTGCAGACACCTCCAGCGCACACATCTCCTTCCAACCTGCCAGAACATTGACCAATAACTTCTCCCAGTCATTTCCCTTTGGGTTGCCCATGACTTGAAAACAGTGTTGTTTTCCCACTTTTACCATTCACCCCCCAGTTTCCTTGCTCAAAACATTTTGCAACCAGAGACGTCCGCGTACTGGTGGTTAAAGCTGGTGGAATAGTATCCTCAAGATATGGATCTGTAGAAGCATTTTTTTTCTTGAAAAAAATATAAATTTTAGTTGAAAATAAAAATTTCCATTTACTGCTGGCACATTTAGTTTTTCAATAACCATTTACAAAGCCTGAACAAGTAGTTTTTCAGGTTTAGTTTTTCTCAGAGGGAAAGTATTTTAGTTTATATTGGTTTGTTGCACTTGACCGCCTACCCTCTCCTCTTCCTTTCCACCTCTCCCTAGCAGTCAAAATAAAAGGTTATGTGAACTTTTTTTTTTTCCCTGTTACTGGTGACAGTTATTTATATTTCTAGCCCCTTTTGCTGCTTCTCCGCTTGAATCCGCCAGGCTTGCAGTAATTTGAGATTCACACTCAAAGTAACTGAGTCGCCACTAACGTGGCAAAGGATCTGCGTGACCAGGACAGCCACGCCTGGAGGTGACCCTCTGGTCTGAGCCGGTGCATTTCATGTGGGGCATGCCAGCAGATTTCACCTGCAGTCAAAAGCATATGGAGAGGCATTTCTGTACATCTTCAGTCCCTTTCCTCCTTCAGGTCATCCTGATCTATGCCAGTTCAGGGCAGCAGATGGTTTCCCATGGGGATTAAGTCTCAAAGACAGTCAGGAGACTTTCCCCTTTCTGTTCCACAGCCTAGAAGTTAACATATCCATCCTACGTGCAGAGCACCAAAGTGTATTTGATTAATTTGCAGAACAAAATATTCAGGAGGAAATGAGGGAATGCAGACCCCAAGTCAGTGCTATATGATCCAGGAAACTCCCATGAGGGAGAGAGGCTCAAACCCCATCTGACTGACTCAGAAGTGACAACCAAGTGATGGAAAAGAAGTTTGAAGCGGATCTAAGGTCTCTAAGTAGAGAAAGCTTCTACACTGGTCCTTAAACAACATCTCCTGGAGTTTCTCACTGACTCCCCTCTTGAAGTTTTGGGTCGTGTTTGGGGTCCTTAAATTGGTTTTGCAATCACTCTGCTCCACTGACTGAAAATCCCACCAATTTTCAGAAGACCATGGGAGAAGAGCATGCGGGATCCTCCTTAGGATTTCTGAGGGTTCTTAGGGTTTCTGAGACTCCATCCAAAAAAAAACAACAAAAAAAATAAATAAAAAAAAAAATAAAAAAAAAAAACACCAGCTGGAGACTTACAAAACACAGTGAAAAGGACAAAGAGGGGACAGAGCCACAGCTGAGACACATGTCATCTCAGCTAGCCAACAAGAACATTTTTTTTTCTGGTTTTCTAGTAGGATAAATATCTTCTCAAAGATGACTGCTGAGGCTGGTATGCTTCCCACAAATGCCTGTAGTTGGCTATGTTGGATCGTGGAGAAAAACTGGTGGAAACCTAGGTTGTCTGGCCCTTGTGTCCCTTCCCCATAGCCCATGGGGCTGCTCAAACTTTCTGCTGGGGCAAACTGGAAATGAATCAGGTACTCTACATGGAGTTGGCCAGAATCCACTGCAAAATGAACAAACCTATTGCATGAATGTGCTGGCGCTAGACATGAGTGAAATTGTATGCCAAAACAAAGGCATTTGGGATTGGTCAAAGGTGTGTTTAGTACCCAGGCTTTTAATTGGCCAGCTTTTGCACATAAAAATGAATTATTGCACATTTAAAAACATCATTGCACATGTAAAAGTAAATTATTGTGCATATAAAAACTTTACTGCACATCTAAAAGTAAATTATAGTGCATGTGAAATAGATTTCTGCATATTTTTTTCCTTGTACCTCCTGGTTATTATTTTCTCAACACTTGTAATCTCTCATTTTGAACATGTTGAAGTTACACGAAAGATTCCTTCCCTCTGTGCTTTAAAGCAAATTCACGGCTGCTCTTTGAAGAGGAGCACCCAAAACGTGTTTCAACTTCCAAAGGACTTGGAGGGGCTTTGTGTTCCTGGAAATCATCTCTGCCACCTTGCTGGCATGGGTTATTTTCTGAGCAGGAACACGAAGAGGAGACTGATAAAGTGTGGATGCAGCAATGCAGGTTCACGTTCACTACCACTGACTGTACCAGGCATGCAGGAGCTGGGGGGATCAGACATACAACTCCTCCAGAGAAGCAGTTGTGTGCAAAATTTCCATGACTGCACATGATTTCCTGGCAAGTGCATGTATTAATTATGATCACAGAACTGCCTGACAGACTCCTGCTGTAGTCTGATAGCCACATGCCTTCTGCTGCAGCCAAAGCTCCGCTCCTTGCACCTGGGTTAAGATTTATGGGCAATATCTTCGCCCTCTCTCTCACACGTGAGTTTAAAAGCTTTGGCCAAGCTCCTGTCACATTTTGCATTTCTATCCCAGCATGAAGCATCTCCTGGGGTCAGCAGAGCTGGTCCTGGAGAACCGATCTGTCCCTTCCCCAGCAGCTGGGTGCAGGGGGAGTGTTGCAACCTGTTGCAGTGCCCCACGAAATCTACGAGAGGGGCCGGAGGGTAGACCCAGGGAACTATAGGCCTGTTAGTTTGACTTCAGTGCCAGGGAAGCTCATGGAGCAGATTATCTTGATCGTCATCATGCGGCACTTACAGGGCAACCAAGCGATCAGGCCCAGTCAGCATGGGTTTATGAAAGGCAGGTCCTGCTTGATGAACCTCATCTCCTTCTATGACAAAGTGACATAAGATGAGGGAAACGTTGTGGATGTGGTCTACCTTGATTTCAGTAAGGCTTTTGACACCATTCCCCACAGCATTCTCCTCAAGAAACTGGCTGCTCATGGCTTGGACTGGCGTACGCTTCGTGGGGTTAAAAACTGGCTGGATGGCTGGGCCCAGAGAGTTGTGGTGAATGGAGTCAAATCCAGTTGGAGGCCCGTCACTAGTGGCATCTCCCAAGGCTCAGTACTGGGGACAGTTCTCTTTAATATCTTTATCAATGATCTGGACGAGGGGATCGAGTGCACCCTCAGTAAGTTTGCAGATGACACCAAGTTAGGTGCGTGTGTCGATCTGCTCGAGGGTAGGAAGGCTCTGCAGGAGGATCTGGATAGGCTGGACCGATGGGCTGAGGCCAACTGTATGAAGTTCAACAAGGCCAAGTGCCGGGTCCTGCACCTGGGGCACAACAACCCCAAGCAGCGCTACAGGCTGGGAGATGTGTGGTTGGAAAGCTGCCTGGCAGAGAAGGACCTGGGAGTTTTGGTTGATAGTCGGCTGAATATGAGCCAGCAGTTTGCTCAGGTGGCCAAGAAGGCCAACAGCGTCCTGGTTTGTATAAGAAACAGCGTGGCCAGCAGGTCCAGGGAAGTGATTTTCCCCCTGTACTCAGCTCTGGTGAGGCTGCACCTCCAGTACTGTGTTCAGTTTTGGGCCCCTCACTACAAGAAGGACATCGAGGTGCTCAAGCAAGTCCAGAGAAGGGCAACAAAGCTGGTGCAGGGTCTGGAGAACAAGTCCTACGAGGAGCGGCTGAGGAAGCTGGGACTGTTCAGCCTGGATAAAGGAGGCTCAAGGGCAACCTTATCGCACTCTACAGGTACCTTAAAGGAGGCTGTAGCAAGGTGGGGGTTGGTCTACTGTCCCACGTGCCTGGTGACAGGACGAGGGGGAATGGGCTAAAGTTGAGCCAGAGGAGGTTTAGGTTGGATCTTAGGAAGAACTTCTTTACTGAAAAGGTTGTTAGGCACTGGAATAGGCTGCCCAGGGAAGTGGTGGAGTCACCATCATTGGAGGTCTTTAAAAGACATTTAGATGTAGAGCTTAGTGATATGGTTTAGTGGAGGACGTGTTAGTGTTAGGTCAGAGGTTGGACTCGGTGATCTTGGAGGTCTCTTCCAGCCTAGGCAATTCTGTGATTCTGTGAAATCACCGACAGCCTCTGCAGATTCAAAATGCACAGTTCAGGGCTTGGTACTGGTCCAGATGATTTTGGCATCTACATCCAACTAGGACATCTTTAGCACATCCCTGAGCAGGGAAGATCAGAGGGTTTTTTTTAGAGGTTTTCACATTCTGTCCTTCACAAAGGAAGATGTTCTACAGGTTTCAGGTGTAGAGTCCCCTAGAGCCACACTACAAACACTTTTATTTTTCTTATTTTTATTTTTTAAAATAAAGCCCCAGAGAGCTGGAAGGCTGTATTCAGCAGCTGAAGTGCTGGAATAAATAAGGCCTGGAATCTGAAGGGTCTCAGACTCACTTCCATTTGCCAGCAAAAGCTGGAGGAAAGGAGAGAGAGCCAGGGAGAAATGCTCCTGCAGAAGTCGGCTCAGCCTTCCATGTCCGAACTGGGGGCATGCTGAAGAGGAGCCAGGCACTGAGTAGGTTCATATCCAACTCCTGTTATTTTTTTTAAGGTTCACCCATCATTTGTCTGTGTCATGGAAATGATAGTCATACAGCTTTCCTTGATTTTACCATAAGTTATGTCATAGCCAGGTATTAACACATCCCACCAAGACTGCTCCTGGTCTTATCCCCAGGCAAACACTGATGTTTTATCTGATCATGATGAAAATGTCCCCACTAGCAAGGCACTGCCACAGCAAAATAGGAAGTCTGAAACCTTAGTGAATTGTGTGAGAACATCAACAGTTTGGGACAGAAGCCTTAATACACCCAGCTAGGATGTGCTGTCAGAAGGAAACAGCAGTGATGAGACCAGATGTCATGATTTTGGCCAAAAAAATAGCATGTCATACCGAGACCTCGTGATGTCCTGATGTCTGGAAGGAAACTTCAGTACATCAGAGACTGGATCATTTCTCTACTGAGGCACCAATGTGCTAAAAAAAAAAAGCACAACGTTTCCCTGCAATGCAAATACAACCCTACGCTGTAAAAGAGCAGTGCTATCCATTCTGAAATAACATGCAATGTTATCATGACAAAATGTCACTGGCATCAAGGCAGTGAGCTGATCTGATGCAATGGCTCCCGGTGATATTACCATTACAATGCTTCTTGGACCTTGGAGGTCATTAGTGATCTTTGTCAGGCCTGGGTTTGGATGGTGTCTGTAGACTGGAATGAGCCGTGATCACTTCTTTGAAGTCCACGGTACTGGCTGCAATGATGGAGAGACATTTGAGTCCGTTCCCTTACCTGTGTCTTTGCAATTATCGAGCAACCTTTCTACAACGGGGTCTGTTTTGTCTGGAGGCTGAGCTTGTCCTGAGTTTGGGTGGTGAGACCTGGGGATGCTCACTGGCTCATCCTCTCCAACCTGCAACCATTCTGCATTCTGAGGGTGTCAGAATCCATTTCTGACAACAATATGGGGAACACAAAGCATTGATGCCATGTGGAGCACCCCATGAAAGTGGAAACAACAGCCCATCTCCTCTCTTCACCCACTGCATCCCCTCCCATAAATCCCAGGGCAGCTCGATAACCTATATCCCCTGCCCTTATTACTTCAGTGAATCGTCTGTAGTAAGCAGGTGATATACATCCTATCCATAAAGCCTTTGACACTTCTGATTAATAATCTACAAAGGTACAAACTAGAACGATGTAATTTCTTGTGTTGCTCTCTGTCCCTTGCTCCCTCCCTGCCCCAGCCATGCTGAAGGCACAGAGCCCTCCCTCTCCTCTGCTCCCCCTGCCTCCCTTCCCCCTTTACTCCTTATTTGACGAAATCATCAAATTTATGGCCAAATTGAAATGAAATGCAATTTAGTTCCCGTTCTGCTTTCAGTCCATCACCTCGCAGGCCAGTCCCGGAGGATCTCCTAACCTAATCGCCGGATGGCAGTAACTTCATTAGTGCTGCCAGCAAGCCCCTGCTTTCTGCTGCGTGTGGCTTCCAGAAATCCTGGCTGACACCTTTCCCTGGGAATTACAGGAAGGAGGAGCTCTCACAAGTTTTTCTGCTCTGTTTCCAACTTGTGCCCCGTCAGCACGTTTTGCTTCTTCGGGGTGATAGGGTCGGCACTGCTCGGCTGGGTGCTTTCTACCCAAAAGATGTCTCCAGCTCCCACGGTGCAGGTGAAAGTGGAAGCACAGGCAGGGTGGGGATGTAAAACCCACAGTCACGTTGCCACGTTGCCTTGGGTCCTGTGGGCCAGGGAAATGGTTAGAGAGGCAGCTCTGCATGACATGGGCGGTGATGGAGCTCACAGCAACACGGAGGAGAAGCCCCAATACTGCCAAACCCACCACCCCCCATGGATGTCCCAGCACTCGCTGCTGCATGGGTCAGCCAAAAAACAGGTGGGAAAAGAGACGGGTGGACATAGCAAGAGCATCTTCCCCATCCCCTGCCCGTGGCAGGATCCACTCTCTTTAAGCCCTCCTTGACACATTTGTCCTCCAAACCTCCAGCATTGGTGGCACCACCCTCCCCCCCTCCCTCCCAGCAATTAATCCCAGCCCTTCTCTATCCCCACAGTTCTAAATCTCCTTTGCTGGTGTTTAAGCTCCTTATTACTTGTCCTATCCACACGGAAACATGTGTCCCTCCCCTTCTTGTAGAAGCCTTTTACATAATTGCAGGCTATTATCCCATCTCCCTTCAGTCTTTGGACTAAAGAGCCTCATGTTTTCCCAACTCTTTCTCATAGGCAATATTCCCTGGGGTTTTGAGGAGTTTTCCTGCAGAATCCCAAGGTCCTACTTGCATTTTTTGGCTGGTTAGCTCATTGCCAGCCTCCCTTATCTGCTCTTGCATGGTCCCCTCTGCCTCCCTGGCACCCCTTTTTCTTGCTGGGTCCACATTTCCACTTCTCCAAGGCTAGGTTCAGAGGTGGATTTATCAGAGGGGATCCTCTCGTTGCACAGGGGATGCTCGAAGGGTGCAAGGGACACCAGACTCTCCTCTGGGATGAGGGCACCCAAGGGAGATGAAGCACCCATGCCTGAGGGGTGCCAGGGACACCTCTTGGCAGGTTTGCCCCCCAGGGAAATTTTGGCTTGTAAGTTTTTCCCCAGCGCAAAGACCTGGTGCCCCTTGGTTTGAACTGGGACAAGAAAAGAAAACAGGAAAGACCATGGTCTGAGAAGGACCTGGCTCCCCTCAATCCCACCTGGACCTTTTTCAGCGTCAGGACTGCCGGTGGGTTGTGTGGAGGCAGGTGATGCATCTCAGTGAGGACCCAAAATGGTCCTAAAATCCCTGGAAAATGGCCTTGGAAGAAACACTCACACTTTCTTAGTGCAAACAGAAAAACAAAGCGGGGAGAAACAATAAATGAACAATTAACGTTTAGTCCAATGGTTGCAAATGAAGGGCTTTGAGGGAATAATGCAGAAGCTGGACTCTGGCTTTGTTCCTACTATGTTTGATAGCCTCGCAATTAAAAACAGTCAAGAAACACCAGAGATTTCTCTGGGTTTCGCCCAGCCTGCTTTCGAGGATTTTTTAAGTGCTTAGTCAATACTGAAAGCGAGGGTTGTGTCAGGGAGAGAAGCTGAACCCAGACGTGAAAGTCTTTAGCTAATTCCCGAACTATTTGGCCAGTGCCAAAAAGCACAGAGGCACAGCCACATTTGTACACTTGCATGGGTACAAATATCTTGCTGCATCTGCTTGTGCTTCATAAATCACACACACACACACACACACCCCTCATATTTAGGCTTGGTTCAGATTTTGATTCCAAACCTAGACAAATTATTTCATTTCCCACCCGTGCCCCGGGGAGGTGTCAGGCTGGAGTTGGGTTCACAAAGGCAGGAAGCAGGAGGATCCCAGGGAAGGCAAGCCTCATTAACAAAAGCAGCTTAGCCAGAAACACAGTGCAAGCAGAAAACGCCTGGAGAGATCAGGAGGGCTGCTCGGAGCTAAACGTGCCTCTGCCTTCCCAGAGAGAAGCAAGGGGACTTTGTATGAGAGGAGGCAAATAAATCTATTTTTTTTTTTTTAAAAACAAAAAAAAAAGGAAAAAACGTGAGGGAGACTCAGTAGGTGGTGCTCTTCCCTCTGAATCAGCACAGGGTAGGGAGAGAGGGCGGTTGGTGAAGTCCAGGTGGAAAAAGTGCTCCAAGGCAGCACCTGGTGCCGAGTCCCAGCCCCGGCGGTGGATGTTCCATCTCAGGAAGAGCTGCCTTGCGGTACGTGATGGTTTTTAAGCAAAACATCCAGCTTCTCGCTGCTTTCTAACCCCTAAACCCACCCAAACACTGAAAGCAGTCAATGAATGCCAGCAGGTGGGTTGAGAAAGCAGCTGATGTCCCCAGAGGAGTTCGTCCCTCGACCTTGTTTCGGGCATCTGGTACTTCATCGCTTTTTGGGCATCTCCAGCACACGCCAGGACAAAAATTCTTGCAGGAATGAGCAGCGATGATTAAAGTGGCATTTGGAGAGAAGGAAGCCAAGCAGCCCCAGCCCCAGCCCCGCATGTTTCCCGTGCTGGAAGGAAGGAGAGAGCCCAATTGATCTGGCAAGGCAGAGCCATACATCAGCGCAGCCTCTCCCATTACTTTCCCTGATGGATTCTCATCCAATGAGCTGATCTGAAAGTGATAAAGGGAAGACCGGAGCATTTTCAACACACCACTAACTCCAAAACCAGGCTCAATAATCCCGCAGATTGATGGCACCTAACCAGCAGGGAGGGAGAGGTGGGCAGACTAGGCGGGGAGTTTATTTAATACTCACAGCATTAACTGAGCATACATTTATCTGGGTAAATGAGGAGGCAGGACAGGTAGCACTGCCAAGGAGATGTAACTCCTGGCAAAAAGAACTCTGTGGGTCCCAGGTGGGTGCTGGGGGAGGTGAGATCACCCCAAGGGGTGACCATACAGCCTCTGTTTGCATCCCACGTTGGCCTCACTGAAGCTGGGTGTAGCCAAAGGGACACAGCTCTTCCATCCCCAGCCCCTCCTTAGTCATTTTGGCAAAGTCTGTCCCTGGGGCATCTCAGACACCTTCAGTCTGAATAAAGAAGCCCTGGACAGTGGTGGGACCTGGCTGGAGAAGTCTCTGTTTCCATTGCCTTCAGGCTGAGAGAGGACCAAACATTCTCTCAACAGCTGACCCAAAGGGACCTCATGGGGAACGTGTCCATCTGACTGTTGCATTTCCCTTCTGGGTTCTAGCACAGCCCTTTATAGCTCACAAGCAGCTTTAATTCCCCTGGTGGTGATAAGGTCCATGGTAGCCTCTGAGATCTAGGATAAATCAATGGGAAATGCTGTTGGAGGATGTCGGTCTCAGGTAGGATGTCCTCACCACCCAGAGCAACAAGACCTTGGAGGGAAGATCTGCATCCAAGCCACCCCATTAATAACCAGCAGCAAATCTCCAGGTTAAAGGCCAACGTTGGGCTGTCCAGCATCTCCACCATGATCCCTTGGGTTGTTCTTCCATTGCATGAGGAGATGTTTGAAAACATCAGTTCTTTCTCCTGGGTTGAAATCCACGCCCTGATCCTTCAGACAGGGCAAGGAGTCCTCACACTGTTCCTTGTGAGCCTCGCCGATCCTTGGAGAACACAAGCCAACCCCAGCTGGCATCTTCGTCCTCATCCTCATCCTCATCCTCATCCTCATCCTCATCCCCATCCACATCCACATCCACATCCACATCCACATCCCCATCCCCATCCTCATCCTTCATCCCCATCCTCATCCTCTTCCTCCAGCTCCTCCATGCTGCATCGTTCCCCTCCCACCCTCGCTGTCAAGGCCTCAAGCCAGCAGGGATTTCGATCTCTGGAGGCAGCTATTGTGCTGTAATTAAACAGCAATTGATTGCAAACAGGATTCTTTTGTGTTTGGGATTAATGAGAGGCAAGAAGATAAATTTGGTCACCACTAATTAACCCCAATTACAGAAGCAATAAATTAGAAGCGTACCAGGCTACGTGGCATCCACTGCCCCCCGTCTGAGCCGTGGGGAGGGTTTTGGTCCCTCCTGCTGCCTCGCCTTGAGGTCTCCCTACAAGCCTGGGGGGCTTTGGGGAGTGAAGTGGGGCCTGGAGGACACACCAGGGTATTTGGGCCATGCACGGTACACGGGAATGCTGTCACGAGAAGAGCAAGCTGGGGGAGCCTTTTTCGTCCCTAATGCCCAGGTGGGAATCGATGATTTCGCTAATTCTAACCGCTAATCCCCGGCAGTTTTTTAAGAGCTTTGATTTCACATGGCTTTGCGGGGCAGGAAAGCCTCCTGTGCTCAGCTGGTCGCCCGCAGAGCGTTGTCCTGCTGCTCTCTGGGGATGGGGATCCATGGGAGGCCGGCAAGGAAGGGGTGAGCCCCCCCATACCTCAAGCTGGAGCCGTAGGAAGATGACCTGGGCTGGAATTGCAAAGATTTCCCCAGCTCATTTCAGTCCTGGTGCTGCACCACCACGCTGGGACGGGGGCTGTGGGGCTCCAGCCTTCATCCTGCCCTGTGCCCAAAACATTTCTGTCCTCAGCCGCCTCTATTTTCATAGCTGAACAGCTCGGAGGCTGGGCCATTGACCCCGGCACCAACAAAGCTTTAGAACGGATGCTTAAGTGTTTCCCAGGACCCGGGGCCTTCCAAGAATTTCTTTTCATGAAAGACCCACTACTGCAAAAGGATTTTGTCCCCAGTCTGAGAGCAAGCCCTGCTGTTTATCTAGGTGCAAACCCCCCCTCCTGCACCAGAGCATCGCAGGAAAGTTGGGGAACGGGGAGGTCCTTCTGCTGTCAGAACATTGTCACAGCCTTGAAGGGGGCTGCAACAAAATCCTTGACCCAGGACCCCCAGCAACCTGCAGCAGCCTCCAGAAAGGACAACGAAACCGAAATCTCAGCCCAACAGTTGTAGCATCTCCCCTGGAAGATATGGGAGCACCTAGGTGAGACCCCAGCCCCTTTCCAGCTGGGGGTGGGAGATGATGGAGAAGCAGAGGGTGACAACTCCCTTGTCCCTGGTCCTCTCCAGCATCTCCTGTGTGCATCTGAGCCCTTGCTAAGTGCTCTTCCTCAATGGGAGGAAGAGGAAGGGGCTGACGCCAGGCCCTCGCCTCGCTTCTCCCCACCGCCAGCCCACCCTGGGGTGCGTGCACATCCCCAGAGGGGTCACCGGGTGCCGGTGCTGGGAGGCCAGGGCAGATCCCCATGGCTAATGCTATAATCCTCCTCCCTTTCAGGCGGCAGGAAAGCCCCAGCCGGCAGGATCCTGGTGCAGACAGGGTGTAAAGAGCCGTGGCAGCTCCAAAGCAAACACTCCCACATCTTCATTCCTTCCACCCTATTGGCCATTGATTTCAGATAAATATCCGTCCGGCCCTGACAGGGCTCAATTCTCCTAATTATAGCCCTATTGACATGTGATCTTTAGCTGCTCAGCTTGTCAGGAGCCATCTATCAGGCAGACAGATTTCTTTGGCTCGGGAGGAAATGAGATGGGAAGGGGGGAGAAAGGAGGCGACAGGGCTGGGGAGGGGGGTGGATCGGGCTGTATTAATGTGCCAAAGAGATCCTCCGGCCCAGATTTGAGGTTATTAACAAATGGTTTGTGGAGTGCCATGAACACCTACCTTTAGGGTGGAAGCATAGGGGCAGAGTTAAGGTTAAGAGTTTGGTTTTTGTTTTTTGGTTTTTTGGTTTTTTTTTACACCGCGTGGGTCGCTGCAAAGGATTGCTGTGCACAGCGTGTTTCTCTCCTCTTCATGCACACATGAACAGGGTTTCCCAGGTCCGTGCAGCCCAGAAACAGCAAAGATGCCTCCTTCCAGACCACGCCACATCAGGGACACCTTGCTGCAGGATGTGAAGCGTTTATGTGGATAAAGGGATGAAAAATCATACATGTCTCTGGTTCTGGAGCTCCCTGGGTGCACGTTGCTGGCAGAGGGGTGAGCACCCTGGGAATGCAGTGCTTGTCCAACCTGCCTTGCATTTGCCCTGTGGGCAGATACCAGGGGCAGGACATGGAACAAAGACCCTGGGCTTGACCAGCTCTGGAGAGGAGAAAGCTGCTGCCTTGGGCTTGAAATAAGGAGCTAGGGTCTGCACCTGAACTGGACCCACTGGGAGGCAGGGGGATGTGGCCAGGAGACTTGAATGGGGACGTGACTGGGGGGACACACATACTTTTTCCAGCCTTCCTTGTAATGCTCTTCCAGCTGGTGTGAAAGCCAGCCAGTCTGGGAACCTTCTTGGTGGTCTCTCCCATTGTACGGGCTGCATGGGATAGCCAAGAAGTTCTGTGAAGTGGGCACTGCTGCTTGCATCACTCTCAGAGCCTAGAAAAGAAGGAATAAATCTGCATACCTTTTCCCCGGCCATTTTTTTTTCTCGTAAAATCCAGACGAGCACACCACCTTGGTGGGGATGCTGTTACAGATGGGCTGCAGCCTGCAAGCCCCATCGCCAGCCAACGCTGCAAAGTGCGGTGGGGCCGGCAGGCAGTCGGCGATCAGGGAGAGAGCCCTGCTAGCTGACTCATATCCTGGTCGGCTCGTCTCTGCTTTGTGAAAGGGCCCAGCCAGCCGGAGTGTCTGGAGATAACAGCCTTAACCGGGGAGCCCTGAGAGCGCAGGGTTCATTTACAAAGCTGGGCTTATTCGTGCCGGGCCGGCTCTCTCGGTATCTGCGTTATCGATCCGCTCCCCATGCCTGCAGCATCAGCCCGTCCGCGGAGATAGCTGTCTGCAGGGCCTGCTCCCATCCGGCTCGGGTATCGGGGCTGCGAGCAGCAAGGACCGGCTCTGAGGAAGTGCTGAGCGCTCAGAAAAGCCAGCTCTGGTGGAAAAAGCAAGGTCCCAAGCAGCTCTCCTCTGCCTCAGGGTGGGGAGGGAGAAGCTGGGTCTATACTGCTGCTGGGGAAACTGAGGCACGGGAAGACGAAACGATTTTCCAGCATTTCTGGTACTCAATTCAACAGCCTCAGCGGAGTCAGACAGCTCTCGTCTCTCAAACTTCCTTTCCTTTCCTCCAGAGAGGCAGGACTGCTGCATTTCCACGATGCAGTGGGATGGAGAGGAGACAACATGGAGCAACCCAGAGCCGCTGAGCTCCACACCTGGGTGCTGCTCCACGGCTCCATGCCATGGCTGGACCCAGACCATGTCAGGGATGTTGAAAGGCATCCCTCTACGAGCATCTGCCCTATTGCCAAGGCTCCTTGACATCACTGCTACCCCACTCCAGGTCATCCAGAACACCTCCCCTCCTCTTATTCCCGTGCATAGCCAGTTCCTGTATTTTCCACTTCCCCTTTTGCTGCAAGCCTTCTACCCGCACACCAAAAAAATCTTTCCAAAATGGCTCACATGGGACCCTCTGAGAATGGACACGCAGACCCTGAATAGTTTCATTTTAACTCTTCAAGAGCCTCGCTGGCATGATTTCCTACTTCTTGAATCCCCCTTCCTACCCCCCTACCCCCCCCCCCCCCAGTTTTTCCAGGATCCAAGCAAAGCCTTGCTTTCAGGTGGCCCCAATGCAGAAACAGAATGACACGCTTGTCAAATCAAATGCTGCTTGAACTAGAATTTCTTTTACACCTCAATCAAGTATAAACTTCAGGAAAAAAAAAGGAGGTGGCTTTGGTTCAGCCCTGAGAGAGATGCTGGCAAAACGAGTACCCCATTGCTGCATCATTTCAGCCCCCCAAGGCTGAACTTTGCAGTGACACAGTGTCTGCTTCTCCGGGGGTTTAATCCCGGACAGAAATCCCTGTGTAAAGCCAGGAAGTCTGGGCAACATGGGGCTAAGCATGAGCGAAGGCATGGACAAAACAATTTGGCAGCTCTAGAGAAAATCAAAGGGGGGGTGTAGGAATGGAAATCTGGGTCAAGGCCAGCTGACCCCAATGGTGCAAGGCGTCCCCCAGCTCCTCTGTTCCTTCCCCCATCCTCAGAACAGGACCACATCAGCATTTTCACCCTGGCAAGTTAAAATGCAGCACGGACTCGTTACACAGAGGGAAATGGCAATTGCAGTGTGAGGGCAAGGGATGAGACCCCTCAAGGGTCTTGTTCTCCTCACGTACCAGTTTGACAGAGCCATGGTATCACAGCTGGGGTAAAAATGTGATTTATGCAGGGTCAGCATGATAAAAAATAAAATAAAAATGAGGCTTTAATGCACAATTGTGCCCTCTGGGCTGACTTCGCTTCACCTGGACATGTACGTGGGCATGGCAAAGGCAATGTCCCAAGCCAGGCTGCCCACCCCAGGGCAGCGGGTGCTGAGTCAGCATCCTCATCCTGCCCTCACCGTGCACAGCATTCATCCTGGGGAAGGGGAAAAAAAAAAATACACTGGCTCCACAAGCATCTGACCACTCCGCACAGAAAAGCGCATCCGCTCCCCTTTGCCCCTGGCAGAAGCTCCGTCAGATCCTTCACTTTAATGTTGACGGAGTTTTAGCGCTGGCCCCGGGCTCTGCCATTTATCTGCACGGCTCTGAGTCGCGGGTGAGCAGAGTTAATAAATCCGCTCATGTGTCGCCTGTAATCAGGCTGGTGAATAAAGCGGGGCTGTCAGGGAGCAGGGACCAAGCACAGTGGCCCATGCCACCGGGCTCCTTGGGTCTGGGGGGTGTCAGCCTGGTGCTGTCCTCGCCATGGGGAGCTGGGTGGGATATCCAGCTCCATCTGCATCTCGGAGTCACCATCAGGTGTTTTTTTCCAGGGTGGAAATTGCTTTCTCCTGTGCTGGACCAAGCCACGAGTGGTGCCTGGAATCCTTTTTTTTTTTTTTAATTCTCCTCCTCAGATGGAGAAAGATTTTTCCCCCAAAAAAAGTACCACCGAGGTCCGAAAACAACCCAGCACTTTGTAATCCGTCCCTTTGCCTTCAGGATGGGTAGTATACCCAGATGTGGAATGAGTCCGTTTTTCTTCCCTCTATATTCATCCCATATTTCCCCACCAGCCCCAGCTGCCCTGCCAGGGCTGGGAGCACTGTAGGGAATGTGATGGGATTTAGCTCTATTTCCTTGCCAGCCGGCAATTGCAGAATCACAGAATTGAAGGGGTTGGAAGGGACCTTGAGAGATCATCGGGTCCAACCAGCACCTAACAGTGAGCATCTTCCCCCAGGATGTGGCTGAGATGCAGAATTTCTCATGACAGATGGATGGAAGGATGCCCAACCGGGACTAAACTCTCCCATGAGATACCCTGATACCTCCAGACTGCAACGCGACTCTGAGAGGGGAAACCGAGGCACTCCAGGCAGGGAAACATCACATCAAGGTCACATAGTTAATCAGTGGCTTCCTCTAATTGCAAGTGGAGGAAAATCGATTCCAGCCAAGTCCCCGGGCAGGCTGGGGCGCGGCAGGGACGTTCGGCAGGGGAAGATTTCCTGTAAGACGGGAAGTTTTCCTCCCGTTGTGCCCTGCTCTCCCCGTTCTGCTTGGGCTCCGGGAGGCAATCCAAGTGCTACATATCTTTAATTATTAAGCAATCACCCGTTGTAGTTACTTATGTGCTGCGGAGCCTCTGGGATGTTCCTGCCAGCAGCGCCAGGGCGCAAAGCGTCCCCTGATGCTTCCTCTGCAGCGGCTGAATCACGGGGCTCCATTAAGTGAATCCACCAGCCCCCACACACGAGCACCCCCCCGGGTTGGGCCCTTTTCCCGCCCCCGGGCCCCCCCCCCCCCCCCCCGCTCACCGAGCCCCTGGGAGCCACTGCTACCGATCGCAAAGCAGTTCCAGGAAGGAGGACGGAGGTGCGAGTTCATCCATCATGGCCCAGAAGGAGCCATCGGGCTGGGGAGCATCCTGCAGATCTTGGAAAGGGCTCAGGAAAATCTTCTTTGTCCCTTCCTCATGCCTATCAACAGAAGAGCCCCACTTCTAATTCCCTGTGGATCCCAAGTACCCCCCCAAATCGATATTCACCAGCTTTGGGGCTTGCCAGCAAGGAGAAAACTGCCATGATTTTTGCAGAAAAGGACCTTCCACCAGCAGTCTGGGCACCCTTTGTCCTTTGGCCTCTTGTGTCTTCCTAGCCAGACCCAGCATCTCTTGTAGGAAAGATTTATTGGGCAGGGAAGCAGCCAGGGATGGGGTGGAAGAAGCCTCAAGTCAAAATGCAGGTTACCATGAGGAGGAACACCACCAAGAAAGAGCAGCCTGACTTGGGGTACACCCTACAAACACAGACCATTTTCTCACATCCTGTGGGCTCACGAGCTTTCTCTGCACTGCTGGTATCAGGGTTTTAATAGATGTAGCTGTGCTGGCACTGTTCAGCTAAAGCTTGTGCAAGCAGGGAGCACAAAGAGGTAAGGTGCCCCAAGAACATGTCCCCACCTTTTAGGGGTTAGCAGTACACCACTGTTGGCACAGTATGAGGCCATTTCAAGAGCACATTCTCTCCTTTTATTCCTTGGCTCTTAAACACCTCTTCTTCTTCCTCTCCATCCCCCAAATCCCTCCAGCACTGAGTTAGTGCAAAAGATGCTGTGGTCAGAGCATAGGAGGGAGCCCCATGTCCATAATCACACGTGTCCTGGGTACCGCTCTGCACATGGTCCGTGACCATTTCTGACCCCAGACCATGCTGATCTCCTCCTCATCTCCACCAGGAGCTGTGGAGCAAAGCAGTTTGCAGCAGCCCGGGGCAAGGTGAATCCTTCGCCTTCAACTCCCTCACACTCGCCAGAAGAGCTGAGCAAATGTTTTTCATGGAGCATCAGAAAAAATGCTGGTTGGGCAAACTCAAAACGCTTCTGGGGAACACAGTGCAGAGCGGCACTTGCGAGGGAAAACTCTTCAGAGGTTTGCAGGCAAACTGGAATGTCTGAGTTTGGTCTGTGTTATCAGTTTTAATGCTCATTAAACACCATTTCCAAAACTTCATCATTTTCTGAAGGTCCAGATTCCTCTCGTGATGCACTGAGCTGGCAATAAAGCACAGGAAGATGAAAGAGCATAGCTTTGCCCTACTGTCCCAGGCTATTTGGCCACCTACCCGTGTACATGTGATAGTTTAGGAAAAGGTGTAAAATTAGTGCAAAGCTTTCCACGACACTCTCCCAACCACCAGCACCTGCTCTTGGGCTTCATAAGCCAGAGAAAGGTTGCTGGGTGGAACCCACACCGGTCTGTGGTCCAACGTTGCACTGCTCCCTCTGGCTAGAGTTTTGCTAAGGGACTGTGTGATTTTCACCCCAAAAGTGGTCAGCATCCACCACTACACATGTTAGGGTCTGCAGCAGACCACCAGCCACACCAATTCATATTCGCCATTCTTGCCACGCACAGAGAGGAGCAGCTCCCAGCCCAGCCATGTAAAACGAGGTGCAGGCTGATGGTGTTTTTCCGCTGCTTTACAGATGAAGAGGTTTGGATTGAAACATCGCTCTTTAAATCCCTTGAAATAAATAGGTCACTTTTTGATTGTGGCGCGCCGTTTTTGCTGTTTGATGCGAGTCTTCAGCAGAAGTGAGACAAACGCGGTGTTAGTGACCTGGAATTCATTCATGGCTCTTCCTTGACCAAAGACGTTTGCTCCCTTGCTGCCCTCTTTGTCAAATAAATGCCCAATATTTTCCACTACATCCAGCTCAACACCAGCCATCATGTCAAAACCAAACTCTCACTTTCGAAAAGCATGTCTTTTACGCAAAGCTTTCAATTTTCTCTCTTTTGGTGACTTTTGGCAGCTTAGCTTAAATGGCCTCCACTTATGCTGAAGGATAATTGGTTGCTCCCAACCAACTCCATCACAGGACCCCTATGGTCACAAGGAGCCAGGCAGAGCTGTCCCATCTCCAGCCTTGAGGAATGAGCTCCTTCATTTCCCAGCATGACCATAGAATCACAGAATCATTAAGCTTGGAAAAGACCTACAAGATCATCTGGTCCAACCACCCCCCTTGTGAAGCACCCCGGGGCTGGCAGAACAGCTGATAGCAGTTCACCATCTTCACCAGTGACCAGGATGGAGATGCAATCTCCACAGGTTTGTGGGTGACAGCTAATTAGGAGGGGATGTTGGCACGGTGAATGGCAGAGCCTTGGGCTGGAGGGACCCTAAGGAGGCCTGGGGCAGCAGGAACATCAGTGGAGTCACAGGGATCCTCAGCAATGTCCCAGAGGTAGGCCGTGAGGGCCATCTCCCAGGATTTCCTTGAAAGCTCACACAACCAGATGCATCCCATGCTTGGTCACGTAGCCCAGAGGCTCCCCTCCCTGTGACCCTTCTATTAACAGATCTGCCTTCTGTTAATGAGATGGGATGTACAGATGAAACCCTGACCACACAAGAGCTTTGGCCTGATGCACAGCATCCTACAGGTGCACTCCCCGGGGTGGGGGTCTGCCTGGCCACCGCTGGGTGAGCTGTGTGGATGGAGCTGCAGACAGGGGTAAGAAGACAGGAGACAAGCCCTGGAGCATGGCCAGGGCAGTGGGAAGCCAGCACTTGGAGGGATCCTGTGGTGTGAGCCTCCTTTGGGGGCCACCTGAAAAGGATCACTCCTGACCCAGGTGGTCCATACCTGATGACCCCCTCTAAATTTCAGGGAAGGAAATGGGTCCTTTTGGTCCAATCTGGCAGGTTGCAATGAGAACTTGTGAACCTACAAAAGAATATCTTGGGGAAAAAAAAAAAATACAGTCAAGGAAGACAAAAGAAGAACTCAATTCCCAGGTCACAGCAAGAAGTTACACTTAGTTTCATACCCTGCCTTGTGCTGTAACAAACACGGACAAGAGGAACCTGCTCCACATTTGTGGGGATGTCTGCACCCCCTTCAAACAAGGGCAGCAAGGTTTTGGGGGAGCAGCCTGGTGCTGACAGACCGGTGCTTTTCAGCCAGGCTTTTGCCCAGAAAAAGGACCCTGGAGAATGAGAGAAGTCCTATGGGTGAGGGACTGCAAAGAAGACCTGCCAGTGTTGTATCTAAAGGTTGAATCATCCAACTCTCCAGGCACAAGTGAATGGAAACACATCCAGAAGCTCAGGAGGAAAGAGTTTGCTATGTCCCACCAACATCCATCAACTTTGCCTTTTTCTGGCTCTTTTAGCTGACCCCTAACCCCAACATATTGTCCCTCTGTGTCCTTTGCAGGGGGTTCTCCCTAGTGTCTACAGAGGAGCTCCACACCTCCATCATCACCCAGGTGGGATACCTGAGGCTCAGAGAAGGGAGGTGACATGACCAGGGACTCCCACAGCAGAGCTATGGGGGGGGTGGAACATCCAAAATCCCCTGCCCTCATCCCTCATCTGCTTTGCTTTTTTTTTTCTGGAGAGCGGTGCTTTAGGAAACCTGCACAGAAACCCACCCCTCTGTCCTCCTGGCTCTCCACAGGCCTAATTAGCTCAGGCTGCATTTCCGAGGGCCTCATTGGACTCCTGCATCTCAGGAGGGAGCACAAACCACTCCGTGGCCTCAAACAACTCCTTGATGTTAAATTTCCCTGTCTCCCAGTGCTGAATCCACCTTGAAATTGGTCTCAAAACCTCTCTTTGCGAGCAGGCGGGAAGGGGACTTAGGAGATGGAAAGAGGAGGAGGGGAGGCCAGAGGGAAAAGAAATTAGATATATTTTCTGCCAGAAGAATTAAAAGGAAAAAAAAAATAATCTCAGCAGTGGAATAATGGAGCTGTCTCTGGGAAATGTCCCATTGTGAAGGAGCAGGTAACAGTGGGGAGCAGGCACGTGAGGTTTGGTGGCAATGAGGGGGGCTCCAGGAGCTCTGCTGGCAGCAGCAAATTGGGTGTCCTGGCCAGGTCAGACCTGGCCAAGGACAAAAAACAGGGACCAAAGGGAGGGTCTAAGCAGGAGGGGTTTAACCATGATGATGAGAAATACTAAAAGCTCATGTTACATGTGTTCCCACTGTGTGTGCATGCAGGGCGCAGGGTGGGGTCACAACCTAGACCAGGGGCAGGGATTTATTCCTGTTTCAAGCTCTGTGGACTAGGTTTTGGGGAATTAGCGGGGAGAAGAGACAGGATTTTGTCCAGACTGTTTGCTCTCCTCTAGTCGCTGTCGTTCCTGGCTCTCACCAGCGAGGGACAAGAGCAGCACCCCCTTAAATCAAAGCTCAGAAGTCCAGGAGGAGGATTCCCAATGATGGGACTCAGAGACATCAAAGTCACTCCCGAACCATGCCTTTCCTCGGAAATCCTTGCAAAACCCTGGAAAAGAGGTGGATTGGTGACGCCTTCAGAGCTAGCAGCATTTTCACCCAGCCCTGCTTAAGGCAGGGAAACCACCGAACTCCTCTGTGCCAGTTTCCCCTGGCAGAACGGCTTATAAATCTCCTTTCCACCTGTAAGAGCTGATCTGAGGCGATAGTCGGAAAGGAATCTAAGTGACTGGATACCAGCACTGCCTGCTTTTCATTGCCTACCCCAAACCACACTTTTCGTTGGGGGGGGGGGGGGAAGGTGGTTCTCCTTCCCCTTTTCCCCCCCCCCCCCTCCCCACCTCCGCCTCCTCCGCTCCGAGCTTGACAGGGACAGGTCAGCCAGTCTGTCACCGCTAATCCTTGGGCACTTTTAGAGTCACTCTAATGACAGCACACCTCTCTGCCGCGGCAATAAAAGCCTCTTAAAGCCAGCAGCCCCTCTGAGCAAAGTGCCTGCCCGCCGCCGGGGCCCTTCCTTCCCCCTGGAAATGGCATCGGGACGATTAGCCCTGCCACCCGTGACAAGCATCGGACGTGAAGCCTTCCCCTTTTAGATGCATTAAAACCCTTTGTGGGAAGCGCTCATAAGTCCACCCTTTGCCCCCTTTGCTCGCCCTCCCATTTTATTTCTCCCCACCCTGGGGACCGAGCATCTCGGGTGGTGCTCTTGGGAGGTTTGGGTGGTTTGGGTCCTTCCCCACCGTCCCTTCCCTCTCTCTGGTTTGTGAGAAGACACCTCACAAGTAGGTTTTTAGGGCACCATGGTGCATCAGGATGGCCTTCCTATAGGACAGGACAGACAGCATTGCTGTAGGACCTCAGGCCTGACCAGAGCTTGCCACGAGGGAGACCCAGATCTGTCCCCAAAAACTCTGCCCATACTGGTAAATTAAAGGGTGTCCAGCCAACACTGAAGACATAGTTGCCCTGTTTTAGAGGGTAAGAGGGTTTGATAACACAAACTCATCCATTCCTTCCCCATTGACCTTGGGAGAAGGATCGGGGGATGTTTAACCCCAGAAGGGACATAGTCTTTGTGGCTGCCAGCCCCCAACCACTTTTCCTGCCATCTCTGTCCACAGGGAAAGAGAAGGGATATGGGAACCTGAGCTGTCGCAAGGCAATGATCTTCCCCTCTCATCGCTAGTTTTTGGCTGTTTTATTTCTCAGTTTCCCTCCTATCACCAGCAATACACGGGAGTGAGAGGGTAGCAACCACTTGGATGGGGGTGTGAAAAACATCAAGGTGTCTCCATGCTTGGGGTGAAAGCCCAGGGCTTCCAGAGAGCTGTCCCAGCCCCTGGGCCCCATGCTCCGTCCTCAAGGGAGCCAGCACGTCATTTCCCACCCCGAGTGGCCTCAGAGCCGTGCTATGCATTGGTAAGGAGCTGATGAATGAAGTGTGCAATAATATGAATAATAAATAAGCTTGTCTGTTGGTTTAGAGGATTTTGTTCTGCTGCAGGGCTCATCAAGGCATCCTTGGGGACCTGTTGCATTTAAAGGGAGCATCACGTCCCTAGACCATTAAGCCACCTCGGTATCAGTGTAGAAGCCTGTACGACAGCCTTGCTCTGGATGTTACGGGTTGGTACAGCTCCCGAAACTCGCTCTCATCACCGTGGGATGCAAGAAGGCAGCACTAGCTTTAACACGACTCAACGGCGGCACGGCTCTCATAGCGTTTCCCCTCATTTCACCAAATCCGGGTCCGTAAGGTAAAAGGTTGATCGCTCAGTATGGCTCTGCTCAGCTCAGCAATTCGGAGGAGTGCCGCCAGGGGAAGGCGAGATGCGTTATCCCCACACCCTGGCGCATGTCCCAGGCAGGGTACGGATGAAGCCAGCGGGCTGCCAGGGGCAGATGGGTGTGCTGAGAGCTGTAGGCAGCCAGTAGGAGCTGGAGCATGGATGAACCAGAACCAAGAGGCTCGAAGTCCCCAGGAATCGAGAAGGGCACAGTGGGGAGCTGGCATGGCAGGATGCAGCCCCAGCCGTTTGGGGGTTTGCCTCTGAGTGTGCAACTCACTCCGTTGAATTTATGCGAGGCCTTTAGGTATGTCTCAGGCTCTCCCAGTAGAAAGCAATTTCCACAAGTCCCCCGAGTCGCTGGAGCTGTGAGCGTCTTAGAAATCAGGCAGTGCTAGGGAACGTGCTCAGGCCCTGGAATCCAATCAGCATTAAATTACTAGCACAGCCCCTGGGCACCCTGAGACCAGCCCAATTAGCTGCCTCCCACATGATTCTCAAGCACGGGTCCACAGTCATCATGGGCCAAGAGGCCATTCCCAAGAGGCCATTAGATATGACCACTGTGTCAAGAAGGATAAGAAATTTTAATGAGGTAAATATGGCCATTCTGCACCACGTGGCCTCTGTGCCACAGGCTGCTCCAAAACATGTTTAATTTATTAATAGGGATGTATCCTGGGAAGCTAAAAATCAATCCTTCTGATCTACCATGGAAGTATGAAAAGCCAAAGCCACCACTTTGGCAAGCAACTCCCAGAGATCTGAGGATGATTGTACTTAAGGGATGTCAACTGATGGAGCAAAGTGGGGCAGACCCTTGCACAGGCTGGAAGTTCCTTTCTTGTCTCTTTTGCTTATGGTTCAAAAAAACGCAGGAGAATCCAGCTCCCAAAACTGTGGGAGATCCATCGAGGCTGGGGGGTAGACACTCAGCCCCTAAACATCCAACAAGTAGGACACCGGTGAGAGGCACCATCATGTTCACCTGTTCTGCAGGTCTGTGTTGCCCTTCCTTCCTATGAACCCTTCCTAACGGCAGGGCTTTCCCTTTCAGAACAGGGAGGACAAAACCTATAGTAATGAGGAGAGGGTTGTCCCATGCAAGAAACCAGAGAAAGGAAGAGTTCAACCAGTCAAAGACACCCCAAAGCTGGGAAGGCTTCCCAGAGGAAAGATGTAAAAAGCAAAATGGTTAGTGAGCTCCCGCTCTAGTGTCAGCCACCAGAAAATGAGTGATCTTGCCTAATTCTTGCCAGTCCAGTTGAAAAAGAGACAGTGAATACAGTTTGTTTGTTTGTTTTTTTCCCACCTACCTTAGGAGGATCCAAAGGATCCCAGGCAAGGGGCTGTCCCTGGAAAACAAAAGAGGCTGAGCTGAAATCTGAGCTGTGCACAACCCTGCCTGGGCATCTCCACCTGTAGCTATTCTTCTAAATAAACACCTCAGGTGTGGGAAGCATTGCCTCTTGCTGCTGGACTAATAATAATAATAATAATAATAATAATAATAATAATAATAATAATAATAATAATAATAAATTTCCTAGTGATAAACCCCTTGAAATTGCCTTTTTCTAGAATGAAAATTAAGATGTTGGATCAAAATCAAGAGGAAACCAAGAGGAACCCTGCTCAGGAGATGCCCTTCCTCCTCCCAGCCTTCTGACCAGACAAGTAGGGACAGTCTTCTTCTTCCTGGTTGCCACCATCATCTTCTTGGCAGAGAGGGAAGGCACAGGGAGCAGACCACCTCAGCACTGCTTCAGCGGGAAGGGGGACCCCATACCCCAGCCCTTTGTGGGGTCGAGAAACCCCAGGACAGAGAGGGGATGAGGAAGCAGGAGGCAGTGCTGGTGGAGGCTGTGGGACAGGGATGGCTTGGAGGCCACAGGGAATCTCAAGGGCAGTCAATTAGGGCCATGTATCAATTGAGCATTAAAAGATAAGGGAGATAATATACCCAAATGGGTCATCCCAGAGCCTGGAAGGGGAGATTCTCTGGTGTTGATTCAAGAGGATTATTCTCTCTTTCAGGCCTGACCAGACACTCCTTCAGCTCTAGGACATGGACAATATCACTTTCAACTAGGTATCTTTGTTGAGGAGCCTTTTGGGTGTCTGGTATTACCTGCTCCTGAGCTGGAGCAGTTTCAGATCATGTTTTGCATGGACTGTCCCAGATTTAGTCTGGATCTTTGTTTCAGAAAGTAAAGGTCCCTGATATTTCATATATTGATTTTTATTTATTGCATCTGGCTCCACACCTCCATTACTTGGAGGTCCCTGGGCATTGACAACTTGCAAGACGAGACAATGCAATGAAAAAAAAAAATCCTGCCCTTCTCATGGCAGCTCCTGTGTCTGTGCCCACTTCATCCCTGCTTTCCCACTCCCTTAAAAACCTCCCCAAACCCTTCTTACAGCAGCCGTGTGCATGCAGAAACTCTTCCTTCCCCTCCGCGCTCCTCCTCCTCTCTCTCCCCCTCTGGCTGCTTGAGAATTTCAAACCTCCTTCCTATTAGGAAGAAAAAAGGATGTGCTACCAGGTTGAAAGGGAAAGCGGAGGAACGGTTTAAAAGGGTTTAAATTGGAGTTTTATGGATATTTCTCTCTCTCTTTTGTGAGCGCATTAAACTTTTCTTTCGTTAAAAACCAAGAGGACGGGAGTGGGAAAGGAGAGGAAAGAAGGGAAAGAGGAAACGGGGGGGGGGGGGGGGGGAGGAGGAAAAAAAGCCCTCAGATATTCATGTGTGACACAGCTCAGGGAGGTGAGACGTGCGGCTGATTTGCTTAATGCTGACAGGTCTTTCTTCTTATTGGAAAGAAAACGCAGCGGGGATCCTAAAATGTGCCGTGTAAAGGTCCATGGCAAGAGCATTTCCAATCTTCCGTGGTGACGCTGCGGGCCAGGTATTCACACAGGCACATCAGGGGAAAATAACACCAAAAGTTCTTCTCTCGGCTCCCATTAACCCGCTGCCTGTGGTAATGCTGAGCCCGAAGCTGCCCCAGAGCTCCCGGGGCTCCTGTGCTATCCGGCACGGGGAGGTGCGAGTGTGTCAGGGTGTGTGTTGGTGTGCCCAGGAAAAGGGGAAAAGAGGGAGAAAAAGAGGAATACAAAAGCAAGGTGGAGGGGAGGATGGAGAGAAAGCAAAGACAAAGAGGGAGGGAGTGGATCTAAGAGGAAAAAGACTAAATGAAGGCGGGAATCATGATGGAGGATGCTTCCCATCTTCCCTGCTTGGCTCCTGCTCACCCAAGGAGGGGTCTCCAAGGAGAGGGTCGGGTGAGTGCTTTGGCGTTTGGGAAGGTAGGAGATCTCTTCCCAGTGCCCTGTGCTGCTGCGGAGCTGTCCCAGGGGAGAAGCACCCTCCAGCCAGCCTGACTGTGCTGCCTGTCTCCTCTGATGAGCGGGTGGCTCGCCCCGGGGGGGTTGCGCATTTGTCTTTCCTTGTGTCAGCTCGGCGGCCAGCAGGATGTGTCGCGGCAACATCATGAGCTGACGCAGCTGATGCCCCCCGATGCTGGGACAGCTGAGATGCTCCACAGATAAAGACGAGGCTCAAGGGCAATCTCAGCTGTGGGTGAGTCCCCGAGGTAGGCTGGTGTGTCACCTATCCAAGGGGAACATCCTCCCCCTATATTCTCCTCTCCATACCCATTGGCACAGAATCACAGAATGGTTGAGGTTGGAGGCACCTCTGGGTCCTCCTGGTCCAACTCCTGCTCGAGCAGGGACACCCAGAACAGGATGTCCAGGACCACGTCCAGGTGGGTTTTGAAGATCTCCGAGGAGGAGACTCCACAACCTCTCTGGGCAGCCTGTGCCGGGACTCCATCACCTGCACAGCACAGAAGTGCAGAGGGAGCCTCCAGTGCTCCAGTTTGTGCCCAGTGCCTCTGGTTCTGACACTGGGCAACACCAGCAAGAGCCTGGCTCCATCTTCTGTGCTCCCTCCCTTCAGGTATTTACAGATGTTGATGACACTGAGACATTCAAGGATGAACCCACAGCTGGAGAAGTGGAGCTGGGAGCTGTGTGCTGGTGAGCCCAAGGTGACATATTTATGAACAGCCCGGCAGCACAGCAGAAACAGCAGTAACGCAGAAGGAACAGTTTGCAGCTCCTAGCTGTAGGGTGAGCACCTACATCCTGCATCAGCCTTTTGGTCTCTCTGCTCTGGGTGAAGAGAAAGAAGAAAATGAGTCAGCTCACAGAGCATTGCGAAGGGGACGCTCAGGAACCCCTGAGGGCAGAGGGCCTGTCCTTGCTGGAGTCACCAAAGTAACAGAAACACCAAAGTTTCAATAGGTTCATCTCACACCCACAATGTGGATGTCCCTTCTGTAGCATCTTCATCTGAGCCAGTCATCCTGGGCTCCCTCTTTGCCCCATAAATAGGGCAAAAAGTGGAGTTTAGGTGTAGCTTATCTCACCCTAGAGTGGGCCTTGTTCGGACAAACCTTTCCTCGCTGCCACTGACTGTCCCACCTCTTCTGCAGTCACATCTGGAAAGTAAAGGGGTGTTTCAGTCCTACCCTCTTGCCTCCATCCAGCCCCATCCCCGCTCCTGCCCCGCTGCAGGGAGGTGCAGGAAGCTCCCCATCGCCCCAAATTCATCACTCTGGCTCCAACCCCCACCTGCCTGTGTGTGCCCCCCATGCCCCAAACTCCAGGGATCGATGCTGCTGGGCAGCCCTATTGACCCCGTGCCACGGGGAGGGAAACGTCCTCCTCCTCCTCCCAGGAAAGCAGAGTCCTGTGCGGAAACGAGCTCTGCTCCTCTCCTTTCTTCCCCTCGTCTCTCCTCCCCTCTTCCATCACGCCGCTTGTTTCATCCTTTGAGAACTCCCCTCTTCTCCCTGTGGGACCCGCTTTAAAAAACAAGGGGAGGAGGGGCTGCGGGGGGGGGGGGGGGGGGGGGAAGAGAAGGAAAAAAAACTCCATTGTCTTGTCAAAGGGAATAAGTGAAAAGTTGCAAGTG
>CM021698.1:154084914-154106849 GCA_011074415.1 Stictonetta naevosa
ATAAAATAAAATAAAATAAAATAAAATAAAATAAAATAAAATAAAATAATAAAAAAGTGGTGATGGATTTTTGAACCAAAGTCCACTAAACACCAAGGCCCCCAGTTCATGTGACTAATGAGAGCATTGTGACAGAACTGAAAAACTAGAGATGTAGAGACTGGCAAAGTATGCTGAGATGGATAATAGCTTTATTAGACCTTTAGCACAGATAGCAGGTGGATTTTCAGCACACAAATTCTCCTTCGGATGTGAAAGAGAAGAAGAAATTCTCAGGCTGGTAAAAAAAAATAAAAATGTGTTGAGTGCAGTGGATTTATGTTGGTCAGCTGGACAAACTGCGGGGAAAAGGCATCTGTAAGTGCAGAGGGGATATAGGTCCCTTGGGACAACAGGAGGAAAGAGGTGCAGGAACAGCCCACGGACCGCTACAGAGCTAGCACCTGAGGAAATACTGTAATGTAGCTAGAAAGAAAAATATTGTTCACGAATCCGTAATTCCTGGTCTTGAATTGCCCTGTGTTGGAAGTATTTAGCAGGTCTGCAATATTGTTCATGAATCCATAATTCCTGGTCTCGAATTGCTCTGTGATGGAAGCATTTAACAGGTCTGCCTCAAGGACAAGAACTGAGAGACCAGGAGCTGTTGGGGAGCGTTCTCTTGTTGGGAGCTCACCAGGCATCACTCTCCTGGCAGGTGACAATAATCTGTGCTTGCTTGCAGGACACACAGTGCATTACTTTGGGGACTGTTTGTGGCATCTCTGGATGTGCACAGCCTCTGGGTGGGAAGTCAAGATGCTGGCAGTGGAGTGCCTCTTACCTCTCCATGGGGTATGGATAATAATTCTCCGCCCTAGGATCAGGCAGCTTCCACGGGGACACATACTCCTTCCACGGGGACACATACTCCTTCCATGGGGACACATACACCTTCCTGCACAAGTCCTTACTCAGCTTACAGCAAATGTTGTTTGAGAGATGTCAGGACCCACCATCACCCCTTGCAATGCAGCAGCTCCTGTGGATCCCAGGGAAAGACTTAACAAGTTCATAAAGGCAAACCTTTAATGTCTTTATTATTTGTCCTACTAACACAAGAAAATAACTAATGATATCAGCTAAACAATACTACAAAGGGGAAGTTGTCTCCTGTGCTATAAAGCTGTAAGAGCAGTCCTCCAGAAGCTATTTCTCCTACCCCACCACCTCATCCCCATTAAGCTCTCCCAGGCTCTTCCACAATCACATCTGAGCTCTCCATTGGGAGCACTCAGACTCTGCCTGGCTCAAAGGATCTGCTTCGCCTCATCCAGTGGATTTCACGAGAAAAATCAGGGATGAGCATCCAAAGCACAGCCAAGTCTGCCACTTCCAGAAGCTCTCCTGAGCTACCCAGGGGTCTGCAGCACCTTCCATCACTGGAACAACGTGGTGTGTGGCTCCAGGTCATGGACATCCCCGAGGATGCACCATGTGGGGCACAAAGCAAGCCCCTAAATCCATGGGGCAGCCCCCTCCCAGCACTGCCAACACATTTAGAGCTGTGCACGGAGGCTGGAAGCCAGGCTCCAGCTGGGATAATGGCATCCAGCAATTGCCTGCCAACATGAGAGACTGCAAGGAAGCAGGAAAAGGCACTTATCTACTCCTCGGAGATGGATTCGGCCCACCGGTTCCTGCAGGGATACCAGTCCTCTCCGTGCATGTTGGGAAAGAAGTTTCCTCCCTAAAGGACTGCAAACTGCTTGGTTCAGGCTTTACACGAGTCGATCTAGGGGGAAAACAGAGCCGGAGTGTATCTGCTGCCCTGGGTTGAGCTGGGGGCAGGGATGAAGGCTGCAAACCAAGAGGCGATTTGAGGTCTTTGTGTGAGGTTGTTGTGCAAAAGTCTCCATCAGAGACCTCTGGAGGGATGGAACCCAAGCAAAAACACCACCTTGCCCAGAGGGAGCAGCCAGCAGGGACTGGTTGGTGGTAGAGGGGGTAGCAGCCTCCCCAAAATACCCACAAGAAGGGTGGTGTGCTGCTCTTAGGGACGGGTGGTGGCCATTTGAAGGCTTTTTAATCCTCTTTGGACCATGATGCTGGTGTTGTCGGTTCCAACCCATGGCTTGGGGAAGCACAGCACCCACCAGACTTTTCAATGTTACACCTCTGGGTGCCCTAACACCTCCTACAAGCCCTCTGCTAACTATTCCCAGAGACATCTGCAATGAGCCAGGGCTGATGCTGGCACGTTTGAGAAGCCAGCAGCCATCCTTGGTGGGACTGCATGGGATGGAGCTGGCAGGGTGGTGGGATGCCCCATGCAGAGCTTCGAGGCATCTCCTGTCCCCTGCCCATCCACAGTCTCCGGAGATGCAAAATGGGGAGAAAAACCTGCAGCCCAGCCCCGCCAGCTCAGCGCTTTTGTGCTTTTCTTGTCAGGGGAAAAAAAAAAAAAAAAAAAAAAAAGAATAAAATTCCCCTTTTTGTTTTGTTTCCCTTTTTTGTTTGCTAATTTATTGTTTTGTCCTGAGCTCGTGCTTCTTGAAACCCCTTGTTCTTGACGCTCATTAAAATATTTTCGGTGCGCAGGGGTACAGCTCGTTGCTGCCGCGTGCTTTTTGTATCCATTTTCCCCCCCTCCCCGCACACCCCCGCTACACAACCCCGCGGTCACAACGTCCCTGTGTTTTCCACACGCTTATTACCCAGAGAATCAAGGCTCCTTCGCAATTTGCGAGTCACTCCAAAGCAATCAATTATGCATCAAATGACTTTTTGATTCTTTACCTTGTGAGGGGAGAGATGGAAGAAGAGGCTGTCTTTTTATTCTTTTCCCCTCCTCTGTATTATTATTATTTTTGTTATTATTCCCTTTCTCTCTTCTTTCTCTCTCCCTCTCTCTCTCTCTCCCTTTCTGTGCTCGATCAGGTCTGCCTGCTGGCATCGGGATTATGACATGATCAAATGGCTTGCTCTTAATTGGCAGCAGCTCCACGATGGAAAGTAGACGGGAAGATTAAAAAGGAAAGGCCACGGGAGCTGTAGCCCTCGTGCTTGGCTGTTGTGGTGCCAGGGGAGGTGTGGGGGGAAAGGGCTGAGCCAAAGGGGACCCAGCCACTTTGGTGTGAGGGTGAGTGGGCAGACAGACGAGGACAGACAGACATGGAAAGCCATGAGGATGGTGGAATAGGAGGCAGGTCACTCAGGGTGATTCAGCCAAGGAGGGTTTGTATGCAGGGCACTCTTCTCCCCATCCTGGAGCTGGTCCAGCTTCATCTTCACCCACGAGTTCACAGCCAGCAAGTGACCTGGGGACAACAAGCCAACAGCAGCAGTGCCAGGGCTTCTCCTCCAAAGCCAGCTGTGAGGATCTCAGACATGGGAACAGGTTGCCCAGAGAGGCTGTGGGGTCTCTGTCCTGAGATATACAAGATCTGATGGGACACAGCTCTGAGCACCCTGCCCTGCTTGACCCTATATTGAGCAATGGGGCCGGGCCACGCAGTCCTGAGGTCCCTGTTAACCTCAGCCATTCTTTTCCTCTGATCTCCTTCTGCTGTCTACCCACCCACTGCATCTGTCACCATCTTCTGTCCCGCCCTGACACAAGCACCCCAAGCTGTACACAGCTGGCAGCACTTATCATCCACCTCCCCCAAGACTCCCCCTCTGAATTTAGTGTGTTCTCCACTCAACATCCCCCAAAACCTCATCCCTTGGGTGTCAGCAAAGCCTTCCTATCTGACCCCGCCAGCAATCCCCCGGGGACATTTCCTCTGTCTCCAGGGGACAGAACATGCCCTGGAAGGTGGAGAAATCAAAGCCAGTGGGGTTTTCCTGCATACAAGCTCTTCTCCTCCTCCCTCTGTTTAAACTGTGCCCCAGTGGCAAGGACATTTCCATGCTCATTTACAGCCAGGGCTCCAGAGCAAGAGCCACAGCAGGGAAAAGAAAAACAGGGTCCAACACATCTCACTGGGGTTCTCCAGCAAGGTGCACAGTCCTTAGCTGCCCAAGGTCCCAGCAGGATTTACCCATGTCCTGCCCTAAAAACGCAGAGAGAAAACTGCCCAAAGCACAGCCACCTGCAGAGACTCCCCACCTGCCCTGCTCCCGGCGGGCACCTTCAGCAGGTGATGGGATTTTTCCTGCAGACGCTGACATTGCAGATGATTCTGAGCATGTCCCTCATGGGCAGGCAGCAGGAGTCACATCCTTGTCCCCTTTTCCTTTGCGGTTGTGTCCCTGGATCTGTATATTTGTGGCACTGGCCTGTGCCATGCTGCTTGCAGGTTTTATGGTTTATCCTCTCAGTTCAAGATTCCCACAACTGGCTTAAAATAACTGCATAGGAAAAATATATAATTTAAGGTGCCTAAAAACTGTCCATCTTCTCTCCATCCTTGAGCTACAGGGCCAGCCTTGCGCCTTCTTGGTCCAGATCACAAGATAGGGTGATGATACTGGGTCATGTATTTGCCAGGACGAGCAAGCTTTTTCATACTCTTACTCAAAATAAATAATTAAATACACAAAGCAGAACAAAAACCAGAAAAGCACGTTGTGTTAACTTGTGTTTCACCTCCAGGTTTTCCCATCACTTGACCACCACACCCCAAAAAGGTGTTGAAGTTTGGCGTGCCCTGAACTTGGGGCTCTCCTCAAGCTAGTGAATGTAATTTAAAAACACCCTGCTCCTCTGCTCTTGAAGATGGAAGCCTACAGAAGAGAAAAGCAGCACCCAGCAATTCTTCTGCTCAACACCTATGAGACCATATGAGACCACAGCTCCTACCAGCCCTTAAAATGACCTGATAGGTATGATCAGTACTGTTTCCATCCCCCATCCCCGTGGATCCAGACATCCCTGAGGATCTCCCCGGAGATAAGGGGCAGATAATGAGGCAAGAGGGCTTGTAGCCTTCATTGCCCATCCATTTCTATGACTCCCCGATCAAGATGTTAATGAGCAATGCTCAGGTCACGCCTCAGGCTGTGGATGTCCTTTGAGGGACACAATGAGGATCTGTTTCGGATGTACTGCTGCCATCAGCAGCATCCCTTTCAGCAAAGAGAGACAACAGCATCCTGGACTGCATTTGCAAGAGCTCAGCCAGCAGTGCCAGGGAAGTGATTATTGCCCTGGATGTGGCATTTATGAGGTCATTTGAAATTCTGGGTTGGGTTTGGGGGTCCTGGTACAGGACACAAACTAGAGCAAGTCCCATGGGGGCCACCAAAAAGGGCACCCTGAGTGAGCTCAGCTGGAAAGTGAAAGGAGGACCTGGTCCCTCTCTTCACTACCCAGCAGGTGTTTGTAAAGAAGATAATGCCAGAATCTTCTCAGTGGCGCAAGGTGAAAGGACAAGGGAAGTAGCTGAATACCCCCGGAGGTATTCGAAAGACCTGTGGATGTGGTTTAGTGGTAGACTTGTCAGTGTGAGGTTAACTGTTGGACTTGATTTTTTGAGGTTTTTTCCAACCTAAATGATTCCATGATTCTGTGACAAGGGCTGACAATCACAGGCTGGAGCAAGGGAAAAAAATCACCCTGAGGGTGGTCAGACCCTGCAAAAAGTGTCCTGAAGCTGCATGTTCTCCATCCTCAGCTAGACAAGATCTTTGCAGCCTGATCTAAATTTAAAGCTGGCCTTGTTTTGAGTAAGGGGTTGAGCTAGATGTGCCAGAGCTCCCTTCAATCTAAACTACTCCGTGACTTTGTAAATTACCTCTAGCTGGGCAGATCCCACTCAGTCTTCAGTACAGCTCTATCCCGATGTCCCAAAACAAGACACTAAGCAACATTACATCCTTCCCTCCTCTACTTCATTTGGAGAAGAGAGGATTGTGCATCTCACGGGAGGCTTGGGAGAAGCCTTCTTAGGAAATCAGAGGACGAACAGTAGAAGATCCAGATGTCAGGAAGCCTTCAATTGCTGGCAGCAAAAGGTTTTTGTAGGGTAGTAGCGCAAGCAAAGGGAGAAAACGTGTTCAGAGGTAGTTCTGACTGCTGGAAGACTGGGGGCACCATCGAGCTGGGTTGTCCCTAGCCCTCAGCCATTTTGGCAAAGCACAGCGTTCGCAGCAGCCAACAGCCTGCCCTGCACCACATCAGTAATTCCAGGATGACGCAGGGCTCAGGACAGAGCCAGCAAAGCATCCCTTGGCAGCCGTAAATAGAAAGGAAGCTGCAGGACGAAGGGATTCGCAAGCTACAGCTACTACCAGCGTGATGTCTACAACACCGAGGTGCCCTCACTCAGGGACTACGGGATCAGAAGAAGCAGGCCAAAGGGATTAATTAGCTCACGGGGGAAATCTGTGAGTGATCAGGGTGGGACTAAGGAGAGGTGGTGAAGAGAGCAAGAGCAAGACCCAACGTGCATGCTGGCAAGGTCTTCGCAAGGGAGGGCATTGCCCTGTCCAACACCGAGGGCCACACTGAGGACAGGTTAAGGAGAACACATCCATGGTTTTATGATAGCATCAGGCAAGAGAACTTGAATGTGCCATGAGATCTGCAATAGTCTCTGGCTGAGTTAGGGCCAGTTTAACATGTCACACAGAGTTCTTCCTTCCTAGGTAAAGGTGCAATCAGATCTTGGCAGCAAGGGGAAGATCTGAGTACAGATCACTTGACAGAGTGATGAACCTGGCTCACCAGGGGAAGGCACAAAGTCAGCCAGAAACTGGGGACTTCCACTTACGTGAGACCAGGGAAACCATGAGTCTAATTGGAGGGGGCCACACGGTGATGTCTGTGGTGCAGACACCTCCATTTGTACCCACTCTGTCCTTTCCATGCAATCAGCGCCTTTATAAGCATCTTTATAACCCATCTTCAAATAGATGCCTACTTTTGTTAAATGTAGAGCATTTAGTTTAGGGTGTAGAAACTAAAATCCTCTCACTACATTGATCAGCCTCTCTACCAGCTGTAGAGGGTTGTAGACCGCCTAGTTCACCTCTCCCATGAAACTTAAAGTCGAGTAGAATGAATCCCACTCAAGAGACTGGGGCATCCCACATGTCCAGCCACTTGACTAGCTTCACTCCTGCTCCCCAAGTCCAGAGGTACATGACAGAGCTGGCTGGCAGTGTAATTCCAATGAGATGCAAATATAAGGGTGCTATCAACACACACACACAGAGCCAGATGTGTGTCTTCAATTCAGGGCAAATGAGAAGGGATCTAACTCCTCTGGCCATCTGGGAAGGAACATGAATTTTACTTACTGGCAGTGAATGAAAATTCCTTAAAGAGAGGTTGGAGTTGAGTTATGCAGCAGGTTACCAGTGTCCCCCCCAAAGACATCTGGTGAAGATGCAGTACCCTCTCCACTGCAGAGCAGTCTTCAGAGAGATCTGACGTTGGGTTGGAGGTGACTTTTTCATTACAGAATGTGGGAAAGGCTTTGTTCCATCCATTGTTCTCGATGCACATACAGCATTTAACTTATTGTCTGATCAGTTTATCTCTTCAGAAGTGGGCAGACCAAGCCCAGGGATGGTGAAAGTAATCTTTCCCATGTACAGCAGGTCCCGAGTGTGTTGCAGGCTGTGCAGATTTCTTCAGTGGGAATACTGCATAGGAAACACAAGTTACTTGAAACTGGCATTCAGAAGAAAAAAAAATGAATTAGCAATTCCTGCAATTTCCCAGGAATTCCTTGGGCCATTGGGGTGAACGGCTGAGCCATGCGGAGAGCAGCTGTCCAAACACACATGGTGTGAGACTTTAACTAAGCATGAAGAAGAAATAAGGGCTATGGGGAGGAGCACGGAGAAAGCACATATCACTGCCATCCATATGTCTCTAACTCCCTCCCCTAACCTCAGAGCATCAGCAATGGTTAGCGCTCAGGAAAAAGGAGAGGATAGGCTGACACTGCCGTGCAGCTGGAAAGGATCAAGACATAACGCGGGAGGAGTCAAGCTCCTGCTATGCGGTGTCCAAGGAAGGTGTATGGCAAAAACTGATTTCTTAGAGAACTACAAAATTTATCATCTCAGTGGTAAATTTTGCAAATTCAAGTGAGAAATTTTCTGGGAGCAGTATGCCTTTTAGACCAACAAATGGACTTGGAGCATTCCCCTGCTGTCTGAATGAATGCATGACAAGGCCCAGGTAGATCACATCTCAGCTTTAAAGCTCTGGTTCTGACCACCGTGGAGAAGGTAAAAGAAACAAAAAATAAATTGCAGGACTGGGGAGTAAATTAAACCCATTTAGATGAAACTTCTGAAAAACTGAAATCACATACATGAGAAGATTAACGTGAAGCACTGGATGCTCTCAAAAGACCTGCTCCACGCACCGGTTGGCGCGAGAAGAAACAAAAGGGTAGAAAATGAATTTTTTAACACCCCCATCCCACTGAAAAAAATCCATTTGGAGAAAACATTTGGAATATTTGGGAAGTTTGGTTCTAGCTGGTCAATACTCCCTCACATTGACGCATGTCCAAAAAAAATCAGTGGCATTAACACACTGATGCTTCAGTGAAAGAGTAGGGGGAAATTGTAGTAATGTCAGGCAAGCTCGGAAGCATTACCTACAGATTGCGAAGGTGGGAGACATCGCTAGTACACAGGGATTTGTGAAGTTTTGGCTTCAAACAGGTTCTTGAGAGGCACTTGGGCAGGATGGGCTCACCCTGTGCCATTGGCACTCATGATGATTCTCATGCATGATGGCTACAGTGAAGCTAATGCATGCATAGCACTGGGGTGGCTGATTTCAGAGCCATCCTATGGGTTAATCTGTTATGCACGTATCCAATTAGCTGACTGCCAGTCACTTTCCAGTGGCAATTTGAAGTTATTGACTTAGGCTGATTTTGCAAGCAGCAAACTCAAGGAGCATGTTATCTGCCTTCTTGGACTCCAAGGCATCTGAGACAGAGGAAGCTTTCTAGGGTGCCCTTAAAATAGGAGAGAAACTAATTCTTGCTGAATGTGTGAAGCTTTTCTACATTGCAACAGGATTCTAGCTAGAAATGGAGTTGTGAGATGCAGCGTGTTCACAAAGCATAAGAAAAGTGAGTCATCAAGCCACGGACTAGACCTTGGAGAGCTATAGGAGATTATTTACAATGAGGTACACAGCGAAGACCATCTAAGAGGACGCAGTGCCCGTGGGTAACAGCTAACTGACTACGGGCTGCAGATGGCCAGGCACCACTGCGCTGGCTCTGCCCAAACCCACTTCTTCCTGTAAAAGCCTGTCATCTAAACACTCTGGAAAGGAAAAGGTGGGACCACCTTATGAAGCCAAGGAGATTAATCGTTCTGCAATAGAATGCATCAATTCTAGACCTCTAGTGACCATAGCCAGCATCTCAGCCCCAGGACCATCTTTCCCCACGCAGGTAGCAAAGCGCTTGGCCAACAGCACTCCAACCCTTGCCAACCTGTGCAAGCGAGGGAGGCAAGCTGTCACCCAGCCCCATCATCCTGATGGACAGGAGCTTATATCCCACGCTGGACCCAGGAACCACCAATTCCAGCAGCTTATTCCAAAACAAAGTGTGCATTGAGGGGTTAGGTTTCAGTTTTTCCGGCTGTGAGAAGAAGAGGCTGCCAAACAAAATAACACTGACAGCTGCTCTGGGAGTCACGCGCTGCTGAGTAACCTCAGACCCTTTGCAGGGTGGGCTCCAAACAGTCACTGGCCAGCGGTGCCACCGAGCACCAGGGCGAGCATTAGGGGCAGCCAGGCTCACGTTTGGAGAGACAGAGCACGCAGCCTACAAGCTGTGAAACACACCGCCTCCCCCCAGCACCATCCTTCCCCCCTTCTGCCCTCGCCGTGATGCTCTCCCCCAAGAGATAGCACTTCAGGATTGCTGGTGGGGGCCTTTGTGTCACGGTGATTTTCACCAAACTTAAGGCTCTTGAAATGCAAAGTATTCAGAAGGGAAGGTGCAGAAGCGGGTTTTGCAGGATTTGAATCATAGAGGGAAGCAGTCACCTTAAAGGGAATTTGCCTAATGTAGCACAAAGACAAAAGGGAAGCTCAACACACTCTGCAAATCCCTCTTTCAGCCACTTCTTCATGTGCTAAATTATTGAGAGCTGGTAAATACCAGCCGTGCAACCCTCTCATGGCCACTACCTTGTTGCTGTCTCAAAAGGAGCTCTCTGATTGCTAAGGAGGGACTGATTTAATGCAGATTACCATCAGAGGGGACATTTAGGGGGTGCCATACTAGGGACTTGCACTGATCTTCGCCAGTTTTCAGGTCGAGTCATCACATGGCAAAGGTTTCAACCACAGCGATCCATTCAAATCTACTAAAGCTCAGATAAATCCTGTACTCCAGCTGTTGAGCCCAGAGCTACAATATGTTCAAAAAAAGAAGATAATTTCACTCTTTGCATTGGATCTGCTAAATATCCATGCCTTTTATCACCAGGAGCTCAATCCAGTTGTCCACACAGGTGTTTGTTGCAGATACCTCAGGGTATCCTTGTTGACCTTCAGTTCCCAGCCCCAAATGACTCCAGTCTCCCATGAGTTCTCCATGATAGCTTCCAGTCCCATGGAAACATTTTGCATTCTGTAGGATATCTCAAAATCCAGTCAGAACCGTCTTTAGCCAGCTGGATGAAGCCCCTGAGAAATGGATAATTCCAGAGCAATTTACCAAAGTATATGAATACTTCTCTGATACTCCAGCTAATTGAGGACCATGACGACCCAATGCATTAGCACTATTTAACCCAGCATCATTCTGTCTTGCTTTCTCTCATGCACGTTTCCAGACATGCCTTGCTGTACTTCTAAGCATTTTTTTAACATAGAAAATGGAGAGATTTAGGCAAGAGCTGAGGTGAGTTAGAGAAATTCTCTCTAGTTCTTCATGTGCTTCCTCCCTAGTTAAGACACCCAAGTGCAGTGTCTCCAGCTTGGGGCTGGTTTGAGTTGCGGTTGGGGAGTTCTCACTAGACATCTTTGATTCCAGCTCTTTCCCTAATCCTCAATCCAAGACAGTTAGCATTTCTTGACTATTGTGGCTGTTCTAACTTTCCAAAGTTAGAAATCTCCAGGATGCAGTTATCAGGAGAGACCATGGCAATGTGTTTAGTTCCTCATACCCCAACTTTCTTAAACTTCTCAGGTGTAAACTACCCTACAAAGGGAAGTCTGATTGTAGCACACTTGTAAGTTATGACTCTGAATCTGACTCTTTTCTTGAGTTTTTCCTGCATCAACGGGTGGCACAGGGGTGGTCCTTCCAGTTTTGCATGGTGGGGAGAGTAGCCCATAGACCGATGACTCTCTCTGAGCCACCTTCACTTTCCTTTCAAATTTCTGGCTTTCTTGCATTTGTGCTTTCCAGTACACATCGCAATCCATACTCCACAATGGCAAATTAAACAAGGCCAGGCAACGAGGAAGAGGTTCATGGAGGAGACTGCACCAGTGGTCACAGGTCTGAGAAAGGGCAGGACGTGTGTCCAGGTGGTCATCTGAACGCTCAGCTCTTGCAGCTGCACGCACAATTGCAGCATTTGGTTGCCCAAACTTGCCAAGTAAAGGAAGTCCTTGGGTCATTTCCTTATTCCACACTTTTAAAGGAGACGGAGAGGTCATCCTCTGCTTGGGCCAACCTTAAACCTTGGAAGTCTGGAGAGGGCTAGCTGGCCTGGTTTGCTGGCCAGAAATGCACCCCTCTCCCACCACCTCCTCCCCATTCGTCTTCTTGTTCTTCTCTTTGCGAAGTGGAGAAGTGAACAGATGTTTGCCTGCTTTCCCACCTAGCTCCCCCACACCCCCCCGCTGGAGCAAGCTCACCTCCCCAGTGTGGGAAAGCCCCGGAGCAACCTCTTTTGCAACTCTGCAGACTCCGCGTCACCTCACCTGTCACACAAGCTGGTGACAAGGCAAGCAACAGCACGCAACCCGCCAACCACCACCACGAGCCAACGGGGGAGAGGAAGAGGGGGCGGCGGGGGCAAGCAGATGTACCACGAGTTGCTCCCCGAAAGCATTTTTTTTTTTTTTTTTTTTTGCATCGGGAGGTGTGAAAGGAAGCCTGCACCTCCCTCTCCCGGCATAGGTACCATAGCAGCTGCCAATGGCTACAGGCCTACCACATCAGCCTTGCTATTTCTGTGAGATGTCAAACATGCAGCGCTAAGCAATCATCCCTCCTGCCATCTGCCAAGGTGAACGTGGCGTGTGGATATTAGATCAAACAACTTGACAGACTCTCATCTCCTCCCCCGCTCTTTTTATTTATTTTTTATTTTTTTTCTTTTTGAAGGGAAACGGGAGGGGAGGGAGGAAACAATGCCACATTAGTTCAGACTTGAGCCATTGCTACAGCCCTATGGCTATCAGAGCAGGAAATTCATTTAAAACTGTGTTCCTTTCACTTCCCAGCTAGGACATGAATGGGACAGGGCAGTGCCTTCTGTCCTCGTAATACCATCAGCTTCCTGTGGGATTAAAATTACCCTGTTGGCCCTAGAAATACCACTGATCTTAGAGGACATCTGTTGTTGGAGGGCATTGAGTCCCTGTTGAAAAGTTATGTCCATTCTTGCCTAGCAAGAGAACATCTAAAAGACATGGACAATGAGAAAAGATGTAGGTCTGAGAGCTACCCTCTCCAGTAAGGAAAGGTGGTAAACACAAAAACTGATAGGTTTTCTCCATCACTATGGGTTAAGTTTCCCAGTTCCTGCTCTCTGGACTGCACACTGCACAGACCTATGCTGGACAGGCTCAGCAGTGCTCAGTGAGCCACTCTTCCCTCATTAAAAAGTGGAGTCTGAAGTGATGAACAGAAAGGGTCTGCATGGCCACACTATGACACGTTCTTTAATAAAACATGTCAAGAAGAGATGTCTTCTTGTCTCCTTCCCAACTCCTCATTGTAACCACAATAAAGAGGGGAGGACCTGGGAGGAAATTTTCTTTGAAAGCAAAGTTTTTTTGGCAAAGGTTTTGGGCATCTCCAGACCTTCTGTGACATTTAGCCAGATGATGCTTCAGCAAAAAAGGCTGTGGTTTTGGGAATCCCAACAGATGGTTTGCCATGAGAAGCCCACCATGTTCCAGCAACAGAAGCCTTCAGCTTCAACCATATCTTGATTTCTTGGTCTTTATAGGCTCCATATTTCTCTTGCCAAGTGAGACTCTATGACATTTCCAAAATGAAATGGTTATTAAAGCTTGGAGAATTGGAAGGATGACCAGTAATGGCTGCCAGAGGGACCAGTTGCATCTTCAACTCCAGTGAGGGGTCTCTGCCAATGGCTGGAAGGACAATCTCTCACCTTCCTCTTGCCTTCTTGCCATATTCCACATCTTTCACGCAGAATCTTAATGGAGGTATAAAACTGATTCCTAGCAGAGCTGCTCATGTCCCCGAGTCTGGAGAAGCAAAATCCTCCTGGTTGGCTTAAACTATGTCACGTCTAACCATGCAGACCCAACTCATGGGACTGCAACAGATAAATCCCATCTGCATAATCCATGTACGACTGCATTTTAGTTGCAGTTTTTGCAGTGCTAACTACCTGTTTCCATCCTCCCATCTCTTCTACCTTTTGTCTTCCTTCCCATTCCCTTTCCTTCCCAAATGCACTTTTCAACTTCCCTCATTCTGCCTGTATATTCCTGAGATAAAACAAAGTCCTCTGACTCTTTGTTCAAACTTTATGATTTGGGCATCAAATCCAAAATTTATAGGCCAGCTTCCCATTTCTCCAACACCTTCTTATACATCTGCTACTACACTGTACATACAATCTTCTCCAAAGTCTGTCTAAAACCTGCCTTGGAGTCCTTCTGAAAACACATTCCTACCATAACACCAAAAACGGCTAATTCTGATAAGGTACTGGAGCAACTCTCAACTATCTGAGAAAAATGAAGTATCTTTCCATAGCCCTTGTACAGCATTTAGTATTATACAGCTGTGATAACTGTTCTAAATTCAGTGTATTTCCTAAGTCATAGAAACATAGAACCATTGAATTGTTTGGGTTGGAAAGGACCTTAAAGATCATCTAGACCCAACCTAGTGTTGGGTTGCAACTGTTGCCTCATTCAGCAGGTAGTATGTGGGAAAATTAGCAAAGCCTAGGGCTAAAGGATGGCTAAAGCCATCAGGTGCCTACGATGTGTTGAAGCCAGTAGTCTACTGAATATTTTACAATGCCATACCTAAAGCATAGGAACAGTTTCTACAGTCCCTCCGGGAACCCTTCAACTCCAAATCTTTAGGCACAACCATTAAATCACATACTTAGCTCTGTTAATGCTTCAAGCTTGAAGAGGAAGACCAACATGCTGGATTTCCTACCACCACTGAAGCTCATCCTTACAACAACAGCCTGAGTTAGACTTTTGCAATATTGAGGGACTAAAGCTTTCATTCTGCTTCCCCAGCATTCAGCTCTGAGAATATGGGTGATATCCAAACCTCTTGTTTGCAATAGGGGTATTTTTATACAAGTATTTCAGTGACAATTTAAAGAGAATTTTCTAAGTGAAGGAATAAAGGTGGCAAGGTTCAGAAGACAAATAATTCTTGATAATGATGATGCAGAGCAGGACTCTCCCCAGCTGCTCAGCTACCACCACAACCAACTGAGCATGGAGCTGTGGAGCAGAAACATTAGCGTGCCCAGCCTGGAGAGCAAAGATCAATTGAAATGTCACCAGGCATGTGGTTTTTCATGGATTTAGTCCAAAGTTAATCGTATGCAACTTTAAAAGACTTCCAATTCACTTACCTAGCATTGTAGGCATTTCACATCAAAATATTACCTGCTCACACAAAAATCTTGGAGCAGTTCCTAAAATGGGAATCTCCTCCTGGATGTGCCCTTGCAGTAAAGCACTTGATCTGTCTGCCCTTTACTATATCCTAAACTGGGGAATTCATGATCCACCACAGAGATGCTCTCTGGAAGTATCTCCATCCTGGTGCTGGCTGAAACAAGGTTTCCTCCTCTCCAAGTACGTCTGTCTTTCCGTGCAGCTGATAAAATCTAGCTGCCATTCTCCCATCTGACAATCCCGTCAGGATAAGGAACCATCCACAGCCCCATCCCCTGTAAAAAATAGGACTTCAGTGAAACCCAGCAGCAGCCTAAGCGGTTGGAGAAGCATCTGAGTCCAGGTGAGTGCCCAGGTACAGAGGCACTCACACAGCAGGTGGAGATCTCCTGCTGGGAAGTGCAAGCCAACTACAACGTATGCATAACTGGTGTCAGGAGCCCCCAAATACAGGACATGGTAAAACAAAGAGGAGAGGAAAGACTGGCCAGCAGGTACAGCTTCAGAGAGATGGTCCTGACTCCCAGAATCACCATGATTGTGTCGGGTCCAAGACCCGGACAGACAGCACATATCTGAGAATATCTAGGACTGATCCCAAATACTTAGGGCTCACCTCCCCAAAACAATGAGGTGAGAAGGGCATGAATGTCTGTAAATTGGGAAGAGTGGGGAGCCCCTAAAGTGAACAGGAGCCCTAAGACATTTTGGCATCAACCTTCAGAGCATTTTACAAGCTCTTCTCAAAGAGATTTACAACAAAATTCCCCGGAGTCGGTGACCCTTCAGTAAAGGAATGCAAAGCATCTTTGAAGACAGAGGTGGAGACCACAAAAGTTCTCCCCCAGGATGCCAAGGGACAGAGAGTTTGTCCATGTGGACAGCCAAAGAGACACCCAAGTCCCTTCTCCAGGTCATGACATTTTTGTGATGGTTTGTCCCAGGTTTGAGGGTTTCACAACCAGTCAAACACGGAATGTTGGGATATCTGTCCTCGCCACGCATTGCTGGAAGAAAAACCGTTGCTGGAAGGAGAGCACAGAAGCTCTTATTGCTGGGAACAGCAGCTAATCCACACCCTCCAGTTATGCCACATCCAGTAATAAATGATGGGAACCTGAGGCCACCATGCAGATGGGTGGGTAACTCTCTGGAAATGCATATTTGAAATCTCCAGCCCTTTTTGCCATCTAAAAGAGGAAGAAAACTAACCTGGGGCTACCAAAAACCTAACTGGAGAGCTTGGGTGGGGGAGCTGCACATCTGAGCCCTTCCCCTCCCCTGGCTTCATGACAGCAGCTGAATCCATGACGGATGGAGAGCATCCTGGCTGTCCTGGCCATCCCTGACTGTAAATCAACAGCCTGACAGAGGAGTCGGCCCTTTGGAGAAAGAGGAGCAGATAAATCAATCCCGCCAATCGACAGGCTTGCACTGAAATGCATTGTTGGTTTATCAGTCAATAGTTATCGACCGGGATCATTTTCCCAGGGTGATATTCTGCTCTCGGAAGAGAGCCCACAAACCAGTGGAAAAGTAGAGTGTAAAAGTGCTCAGAATCACAGGGAATAAAAACAGGAGGAATGGTTAGAGAGGAAGATGGAACTGGGCAAATGGAGAGAAGAAAGGCACCTGGTAAGGATGTAGGTGAGGGTTATGGACGAGGAGGGATGGTGAAAGGAGAGGAGACGGAGCATGATGATTTGCACTTGTGATGGATATAGGGCTAAGAGTCCACATCTGCTTCATATGCTCTTCCCCAAAGCCAGTGAGGAATCCAGGAATCCCAGTTCTCCCAGTCCCCTCTAGCCTCTGAACATTGGCAAAGCCTGAGGCTGATCCACAGTGAAGAGAGCATCCTGCTTCTGCTCCCCAGCTCGATTTAGACAAACAAAGAGAGTCCAGAACTGTGGGGGAAGTAAGTGGGAGGATTTTCAGCCTCTTCTAGAGACTTCAGAAAAAAACATGTACCCCCATGCTGCAGAGCAAAGAGGCTGAAGGTTGCAAGGTCGGGCACCAAAGGTTAGGATTTAAGGCTTAAATCTTTGCACTAGGGGCTCCTGTCTGGCACTGAGACCAGTTGATACCCATAGCACTAAATTCTCCATGCAGAGTGGCAAAAAGATCAGTTCCTGGGTAGTACACCCAGAAAAGCCTGGGGTGGTGTTAGCAGTCTGGAGCTGCAAACTACAAACTACAAACAGCTCTACAAACCCAAACAGCTTCGGCGTGTTGTGAGATGTTCCTTCCCAAGCTGCTTGGACCCTGCCTGTGCCCATGGTGGTTCATGATCAGACCACAGCCTTTTTGCACAAGACTGCTCCTTTCCTGAATACAGAGCCTGGCCTGTGCCCACTTGATAACAAAATGCTCATGGGCCTGTTTTCTCCCAAGCTTCGTGGCCCCATCTATTATTTCCCATCTGTGGTATGACCCCTGGTCTGAATGCAGAATTATTAATTTCCCCACAAGCTTTGATCCACCTTCTCTGCACGTACAGACTGTTTCCTCTTCCCAACTTCCCCAACAAATAAATAGTATTTTCCAGGGAAGGCTCATCCAGGAGCTCCTCTGGGACCCCCCAGCGGGAAAGTAGCTCTGCAGAGGAGGCCCTGGGATACTGGTGACACCCGGTAGAACATGAGTCAGCAATTAGGAAGTCTAATGGTGTTCTGGACTGTGTCAAAGCATTGCCAGCAGGTTGAGGGAAAGGATCCTTCCCCTCTGTTCAGTGCTGGAGAAGCCACAGCTGGAGTGCTGGGTCCAGTTCTGGGCTCCCCAGTATGAGAGTCATGGGCACACTGAGGAAAGTCCAGTGGAGGGCCATGAAGATGTTGAAGGGCCTGGAGCCCCCCTGCCATGAGGAGAGACCCCGAGAGCTGGGGCTGCTCGGCCTGGAGAGGAGGAGGAGGCTCCAGGGGAGCTCCCCCATGTCCCTGCGGCCCTGCAGGGAGGTGCAAGAGGCCGGGGCCAGGCTCTGCTCAGGGGGGCCCAGGGCCAGCAGCGGAGGCCGTGGGCCCAGCCTGGAGCCCAGGAGGCTCCCCCTGGCCCCCAGGCAGCACTGCTAAGCTGGGTGGGTGCCACCAGAGAGGTTGTGGAGAGGAGCAAGATGTCGTATAAACTCTGCCCTAAGCAGCCCCCACACAGAAATTCCACCTCAGATTGCAGCAACTTGTGCTACCTCCCAGAGGTCCCCAGGCTCCCATCTTGCTCCCACCCCATTCCTGTCTCAGTCAGTGCCTAAATCGGCTCTTTGGGAACCCAGGCTGCTCACGGTTGGCCACTGCCCTGTCTCTTTTTAATTGGAGGCTTAATCTCCTGCCGGCTATCATAATGCGATTGGTATCACCAGGCAGTTTGCGAACGGTTAACTACCCGTGCCGTCCGCAGCCCATTAGACACATGAAATCTGCCAACTGCTCGCATTAGTTGGAGAAGAGTTTCGCACAGAGGGAATGGAGTGTCTGCAGGCGTGAGGGCTGTGGGAGCTGGGCAGTGATGAGGTGGGAGAAGGATGCTGTGTCCTGTACCTGCCACCCTGTTCAGTTGTTGGTCCCGGGGGGGGCAAGATCTGGGGGGTTCACTTTGTAAATGTAAGGGGAAAAAATAAGAAAATAAAGAATATGGTCACTGGAAGCAAGGGGAGTGGTTCAGGACTCCTGGGTCCTATTGTCTGTCCCTGAGGGATTTGGGATTAGCCATGGGAGTCAATGTCTGGGCTCCATGCAAAGCTGGGATGTTTCCACCACCGATCCGTCAGCATTGTTCTGCCCACATCTTTCCCATCTCTTCACAAGTGGCCTGATATCAAACCTGAGTGGCAAGGCTGGAAATGATGTGACTAGGTTTTTTCCTCAAGTTTTTCCAGCCTGTTGATATGAGGGTGTTTGTGCAAAGGAGCTCTGGTTCTCTCTATCTCTGGTGGACTGGGAGGCAGGGCTTCCTAAATGGGCTTTCAAGATTGCGTGAAAAATGGGGCTTGTTCTCCTAACGTCACAGATCTCAGCACAGCCCTCCCTAAAGCCCTCACGAACAAACAGCTTCCCAACGCGAGCACTTTAGGGAGCCTAGCCCTGATCCTGACAGCCCTTAGTTTTAATGAGGGAATAATTCAGATGAAAGAAGCACTCCTCATGTGCAGGAGATTGCAAGGGAAAAATTCTGTGTGCTGGCTGTACACATCTCCAGTGAATGTCCTATTTTCCCAGGCTGAAAGCTTATTGATTTAAGTCTTCCCCTGTAAGGCTCATCCTATGCCATGTTTTGACTTCCCAAAACAGCAGCTTCCAAAATCCAGTATCACTCTATGGCTTCCTGGAGAAAAAAAAATCACAATTGCTTTTATGTAAATTAGGGAAACTGGTGGAAAAACATTTGGGGTTGTCATTGTAACAAAAATACCATTTTTCTTTGAACTGTCTCCAGAACATTTCTACTGCACTAAGAGCAGGGTTGGAAATTTCACCTCAGAAGGTGAAAGGTATTAGATAATTTTGAACAGGGCTGGCCAGGGCTGATTTTTGCCTTTTTGCTTTTAATGCAATGATTTTTCATCAGCAAATTGCAGTTAGTGAAGACAAAGACCTCACCTGGTGCTTAGAGCATCCCTTCCCCTTCCCAAAGACCCTTGATGATGTCCTTGGGGTGAATTTGTGCCTCCAGGATCAGTGCCGTTAGCCTGTGGTCAACAGGCCAAGGACAGGGAGCCACCCAGCTGGGATAGTGTGGTGTTGGGCTCTGATAATGATCCTTTTGTCACTGTAAAATACATATACGTGCAAGCCAGAGCTGTTTAACACACATGGATTATCCTGCTCCTTCTCCCTTTCTCTCCTGCATGGCTGTACATCCACGTGGGTGTGAGCCTGGGTTTTTCACTTGTTTCGCCTAATTTATGTCCCCTTTATGGAGAGCTCAAATGACAAGGCGAGCAAATCCCATAGCAGCCTCTTAAACAACTCAATAGAGGGGACAACATTTTCATTTTATTGTTGTTCATAAAATTTTATGAGTTGGAACTTGCTATTTTTGTTCCACAGGATGGAAAGAAGTGGTCTTTTTATTATTATTATTATTATTATTATTGCAAATCTGCAGTCACTAATGGAACAACTCATAAATGCTTGAGCCAGACTCTTTTTTTCTGCAGGGAGCTGGGCACCAGGGTGGGACAGGTCAGAAGGGAAAAGGGAAGAGAAGACACCCCACCACCCTTGAACATCCCGCATGTGAGTTGCTCTTTTATGTAAAGCTCCCAGGGTAGGACTCGGGACCAAATCTAACTCTTTGTGCCAGTCTGCGTGTGCATGTAGGTCTCCCTGAGACCTAGGAAGGAAGGATATTGTTTTACAGCCCATAAAGACCATCTTGAGAGGTTGAAGGAGCTCCACAACCTGCTCTGCCATTCCCCACACAATGCCCGATGCGCCCAGACCTGCCAAATTGCACGCAGCAGGCAGGGCACCTTGCACCCAAGGTATAATTTCTATACTTGTTTTACTCCTAAATACCAAAAATAGCAGGCATCTCCCATCACCCAACTTCCACAAAAGAGAGCTGCCATAGAAGAGAGCCCAAGCAATGAAGTGAAATTAAATCCAAATTGACTATGTGGCAAGATAGGCTATAAATTGTCGTTATGGTGACCAATGCCTGGGCATTTTCCGACTGCCTATTCATCTTCCCCTTTGATTAAAACATCCTGTGCTAATTCCATTTCCAAAGCCCAGGTTTATTTACGCATAATCAAATTAATTACATTCCCTTGTTCGTTAATGCATTCACATCTCCCAGATGAAAATGCAACCCCAAGGTTTGATGCCGAGATGTGTCTGGCAGGAATGTGGCATCTTGGGGAAGTCCTGGGGAGTGGGGAAAGGGGAATAAATCACTTCAGCCTGACTCCCCGTGCCTCTGGGGTGAGTTTTCACTGCAGGCTTAGCTACAATGAGTGTTACACTTTCACATTACCACCATCCACACAAACGTTCTCACCCTGTCTGAAGGTGCTTTAATCCCTGAGCTGTTAGCATGGCTGAAAACATCAGTGTAAATTCAATATCAACTCCAGCTGGTGACCCATCTCAAGGCTGCCCATCCTCCTGTGTCTTCCCATGGTCCCAGAAGCTCTGGCCTCCCTTGGCCAGTCTGGCCTATCAGTAGAAGACATCTCACCATCTCACCAGGCTTGTTCTGAAGGGAAGCAGATCTCTAGGGGATAATGGTTGGATCAGGAACTTCTAGAGCAGCTAGGAAAAAAAAAAAAAAAAAAAAAAAAAGCCACTTGCAAGCACATTTTCAGTTCCTGCTTGCAGACACAGGGATATTTCTTCTGGAAAATAAGCGAGGGGACAGCCCTGGAGGACCCTTGAGTGCAAGTCTTCTCCTGGCCTCCCTCCATCCCTTTCTTCTCCCTCTTGGGCTGCCAGGAGTGAGCCAGTTTCTCCTGGGAAGGGATGAACACTGCTGCACAGCTTTGCCACTTGTACCAAAAGCTCTCACCATGCCACCTGCTCCGGCAGGACCCTCACCCAGCGCACGCTCCCCATGGACATCCCTCCCTAGGCACGCTCCTTGCATGCACACATGCTCCCCTACGCTCCGTTTCCCACTGCAATACACATCTGGGTTCTCCACTAATCCCCCCACCCTCCTCAATACCTGTGCCCGTCTGGGCGCTTGAGAGGATTTGGAAATATAATTAGACGTGATGTTGCCCTCGGAGTCAGAGACGGGGCCGGCGCGTTGCAGGGCAGCGGTCAGCAGAAGGAGCAAAGAGGAGTCAATTTAGCACGGCTTACAGTGCCGTTCCGGCTGATTAGGGATTTGATGAGGGAAGGGGTTTGATTTTGGCAGCCGGAGTGACAGAAGCCTTACGGTCAGCTGAGATCTTGTTTAAGGAGGGCAAGCGGATCTGGACTGGGGATGGCAGATAGGGAGGCAGGGAGGAGGAGGAGGAATTGGTGGGGTTCCCTGTCTTTTTGGTCCTCTCTGTAGCCCTCTGACCCCGTCCTGCCAGGGCTGGCAAGAAGGGGAAAGGAAAGGGGAAGGGGAAAGGGAAGGGAGGGGAGGGGAGGGGAAGGGGGGGGAGGGGAGGGGAGGGAAGGGAAGGGAAGGGAAGGGAAAGGAAGGGCACGGGAGGGAA
>CM021698.1:154107249-154131699 GCA_011074415.1 Stictonetta naevosa
GAAGGAAGGAAGGAAGGAAGGAAGGAAGGAAGGAAGGAAGGAAGGAAGGAAGGAAGGAAGGAAGGAAGGAAGGAAGGAAGGAAGGAAGGAAGATAAAATCTTCCAAGCATCAAGAGCCAGAAGGAGTAGGGGTGGAAGAGGCTTGCACGAGGCTTGTCCTGGTTTGATCCTCCACTTGGAGGAGTTCTTGAGATACTGCCATGGTTTTGGCATGGTGCATAGAGAAGAAACAGCCACAAAGACACAAGCGTTAACAATATTCAGTGTAATCATGAGCCAGTCTCTCAGGGGATGCCCTGGAAGCTGACATGATGTTGTCACTTCAGTGGTAGAGGGTGATGGAGAGGCTTCAGAAGTCCACTAGAACGTTACGTGAGCCACATGGCTTTGTTTGAAGGCTCGTAATGCAAGTGTCCTGAGTACAGCCACACCACTCTTGCAGGTAAAAGACATCTTCAGACACCAGGAAAACCCTGCTACAAAGAGCCCTGGTCAGACAGAGCTGCTGAAAACATCACCAGCTCCATTTTTGCATCATCACGTGGCGATTGAGCAACTTTCCCAGCTGCTCAGTCAAGGCTTCAGGTGTCAAACCCAATCTGCTAAGCCCCACGCCAATGCCCAATGCATGGGACGAGCATTAGTAATTGACACAGCAGCTTCTGGAAAGTAAAACCATTAGGAGAAAAATCAAGCAATGTGGTCTCCTGTTCTACAGGAGAGGGAAGGTTGTCTTGAATGCAATTTCAGTATTTCTAAATGTCTGGGGACTTCATCAGCCTCGATACGTAGCACCCTCTTAAAACACTCACACAAGGAAAAGGATGCTCAGGGACGGAGGCCGGATGGGGTACATCACCAGGGGAAATGCTCAGCCTCCAACACCCCAAAAAAGCAAAATCTTCACAGTGCCTGGTGCCATAATGAGCCCTCCCCAGCACCCAACAGTGCTAAAATGAGGCCAGAACAGGTTCTGTGGGGAAGTCAGCAGGAGAACGGAGCAGGCACGTCTGAGTCTTTTAGAAAGAAAGAAGCTGCAATCTCCAGCCAGAAACCAAAGTCGGGGAATATTCTGTGTTAATAAACAAAATGAAAGAGAAAGTTAAAACCATCATTCTCCCTGTTATACTTGTGATGTGTTTGGCTTTCAATTCTCTTTGACAATCCGTAAGAAATTAACACCATGAGATATACAATTATTGTCAGATGTGAGCGGGGCAATCAAAGCATTTCAAATCAATGTTTTGTCAACAAAAATAAATGAATGTATTTGCCATGAAAATTCCCACAAAATATTGGCCCTTTTTCCCCTGCAAAGCTAGGAATCTCATTTTATATCAGCTCTGAAGTTCCTTTTCATCTGTCATCATATCTTGAAACGATAAGAATTACTCTCAGTAGGGAGTTATTTCTTTGCTTCCTTTTCAGCTCAAAATAGAAAACACTTTTTTTTTAAAAAAAAAAAAAAAACTAATTTGAAATAAGCTTAATATCATCAGTGAAAATTCATCATCAGAACAGAAAGATCAAATCTCTCCACAGCTCATAATAAAGCAGGGAGCTCTCACCTGGTAACTGGTGCCTACCAGCTTCCAAATGCAGCTTCAATATAATTAAATAATAATAATCCAGAAGCTACAAAGCCAGGGATCCTGGAGCAGTACTTAAAACTGTGCCACCTCCATTTCAGATGGCTGAATGTGAATGCGGGTGATTTATTTGATTAATTAGCTAGGCGGGTTTCTAGCGACCCTCCGCTGCATTTTCTAGAGGCTGCATCCAAAGCCCACTTAAGCCGGTGTAATAAAATCTTTTGCCTACAAAGGGCCTTCAGATAAATCCACGGGTATGTGCCAAGGGTTAATTTCGGTTTCAGCTCGGGCTGGGTCTACTCCACTGCAGTCCCCGGTGGTTTCACTGGAGTTATTCCAGATTATCCAAAATGAAGGTTAACACAAACCAGATTTGGGAACGTGCACATGACTGTGCAGAGAAGAGATTTTTCAAAGGCACTCGGAGACAATCCCTATCCTGGAGTGGTCCTCCTCCAGTCCCCACTCCTCCCTGGAATTTTTCTTGGAATTTTTTTGGGGGAGGACAAATACTGGGGAGGGAGGTGAGCTCTAAACAACACAGGTCCCCCCCCAAATGCTACACCATTTGCAGCAACTGGAGCAGAGCGGTTTGGCTGGCACAAAATGCCATCTCCCTGCCCCGGGCATCCCTCCAGAGCCATGATCTCATTCCTCCCACCTTCCCAGAAGTGCCCCATCTGATGCCCCGAACATGACCGTTTGCTGCCATCTCCCCTGAAATTAAAAAGCTTGAGGGGTTTGGTGGCTGCAGCCAAACATCCTGCTGTGCTGGGGTGGCGTGTGGGCCCCCCCTCATCCCCGATGCATCTCCATCCCCCCCCCCCCCAGCACCCTACAAGCTCCCAAATGTCTTGGAGACCTGACTCAAATGAAGAGGGAGGATGGAGGACGTTGTCCCCTTTGGGACACAGGTCAGGGCAGGTCCTGAGCTCTGCTCCCAGGTGCTGCTGTGGTTGGGGATGGCCACGATGGATGGATGCAGGCAGTCACGGTGCCAGCACGCATGCTGCTGTCCCTCCCACAGAGACAGCTCATTTTAAGGCTTCCACTCGCAGTGTGTAGTGGTTTGAGAAGGAAGGAGGGAGTCTTTATCTCATTTTTATTTCTTGGGAGGGAAGGAATAGAAACCCCACAGCCCTCCTGCACTACATAGCAGGGATGGGAGCCGCGTTCCCACGTCTCTGAGCCTAGGAAGGTAATTGCCTCTCTCGCACCAATCCCTGAGAAACCTTTAATATGTGTCTCCGCCAACTTTGAGGCCTTGTCCAATCTTGACAAATTGTAGTGGAACAAATCCTGTTTGGTCGTAATGCAGCGATTCGAGGGAAGATGGACTCGGGAGAGATGGCAGGTCCCACGTAGCCACTTAATGCAGTCGGGCTGGGGGTGCTCAGAGGAGGCGGCGCAGGCTGCTCGAGAAGTGTCCCCCCATGTCAGGAGGGATGAGTCAGGATCCCACCCCAAACAGTGCCCCCATCCCAGCCCCATGAGATGCTGGCAGGGATTCCTCGGGGACAGCAAGTGGGCTGGGTAGTTTGCCCCATCTCACAAAGGAGCTGCGTGATGCTGGGCATTCCCCCTTGGCACGTCACCTAAGGACTTCAAACCACCCTCCCTTGGCCATCCTGGGGGCTATTTTTAATCCAAGCCATCCAGAAGAGATGCCTGGGGCAGGGACAGGCATTGACATCAGCTGTGGATCTTCTGTTCAGAGAGGAGAAAAAGCATCCATCAGATGGCAAAGTTATCCCCCAAACGGACCAGGGCCTTGGTACCAGGTCCTAATCCCACCAGCTGGCAACGGAAGGACATCAGAAATACCCTGTTAGATCAAGTCCTATTCCTTATCCCCCCAAAAATACATGAATTTGGGGAGGAGAAGAAATTTCACATTACCATATATACAGTCACATCCACATAAAGCTGGAAATTTGATTTTTGATCATTAAAATTAAGGCTACCGGGCTGACAGAACACAACATGTTAAAGGCACGGACAAACTTGCACTTCTAACAGCCCTCTACATACAGGTATAACCTATTTGCCAGGAGATGGATGTTAGTCTCCAGTGCAGAGCAAATAAAAGAAAATCCAAAAATGTACCACATCAGGAAATTGACAGGGAATAAGCTGTTTTACTAAATCTATGACTGAAAATATATCAGCTGAGTGATACTGATGGTATTAGACTGGGTCACAGTTTTGAATTTCCTATCCTGCTTCATCCCAAATCAAGATATATATAGAGACAGAAAGGACATGCATGGATACTTACATGTGTATTTATAATTATATTTTTATGTATGTATGTCTGTGTGTATATTTATAGATATATATATATACAAAAGAAGAATGCTTGAGAAAGGACCAATCCTAAAAATATTTCTTAACGCATTCATGCTTTGATTTTTGAATATATCAAATTGTATTGGGAATTATAAAATCAAAGTGAACCTTTCTGACTGTGTGGAAATGCCACTGTAATTCCTTGCGAATCCTAGAATAAAATCTATGTCTCCTTGCAAAAGTTGGGTTTTTTTTTTCCCAGTTTCTGTTGAGTTGACCTTTCCCAACCAACATCTCCCATCTGAAGACATTTGACAAGCTCAATTCACCAGGTATAAAAACTTGATTACTCTTTTAGCAGTTCAAAGTCTTGTTGGTTTTCATTGGGGTATGTTGGTTGGTTGTTGGGTTTTTTTGTTTGTTTGTTTGTCTATTTTAAGCAGAAAACCAGAAAGACAACACGTGTTCATATGGTTTTCAGGCAGAGCCATTTCCCCCACAAACCTATCTCTGCCTCAGTTGGCCAAATTCTGCCACCACGAGACCCGTGAAACAAACATCACAGCTATGTCTGAGACCAGGATTTTTCCCTCTTCATTTCACCTAACCAGTCAGCAAGGTTACACCAGCAGAAAAACCTTCTAACTGCTCGTTTACGCCATTTGTTCTCCCTCAGTTTTCAGTCCGCCAGTTAAATAAAAATCAAGGTTTACCTGAACATATTTGATTTCCTGCAAATCTTCACTCTTTAGTTTATGCAGAGAAATTTCTGTTGCAAGGAAATTGTTAAGAGCGTGCTTTTTGCTGTTTCTGGTTAGACAGCAAGGTTGGATAAGTATGTAGGAAGAGCAAACAAATCTGATCTTACGTCTCCTCCTCAAAAGTGCTAGTGCTGGATGTTTGGGGGGAAAATGCTGAAAATATGGCAAGTGTGGAGCAATCCTTCTCTGGTCAGGTCATCCCAGCACCCTGCAACAAGCAGCGTATGGATCACCAGAGCTGGGTGCTGCCCTGAGATTTCACTTTCCAGAGACAGGTTTCTGCTGAAAAGTGAGAATATTGACTATTAGGAATTTGATTAGCTTTTTTTTTTTCAGGGCAGATTCTGGAAAACGGGGATAATCACAGCTTGAAAAGCTTGGTTTTGCACACACATTTCTGCCTGGGGATTTTTGAAAGAGAAACAGCTGAAAATGAGGCATGCAAGCAGGCAAAGCAAGTTTGTTTGCAGCATTTTGCTCACTGCCTTCTCTCCCTGTGCAGGAGGCAGAGCCTGCATGGAGTCTTTTAGGGGTTTTAGGGATCTTTTAGGATATCTTTGGCCCTGGTACAGGGGAGCCTGTATTACCAGGGCTACAAATTGCAACAAACCAGGCTGTTTCACAGATGTACCGGAGAGCAGAATTTGAGCATCTGACTGCGGAGCAGTTTTACTTATTAGCTTGTGGTCAAAGGCAGTGCAATTATGTGGTGAGATATTGGAATGTGGGCTGAGCTTTACCCACAGCAGTGCTATTTGTTTGAAACTGAAAGCAATCGGAAGGGAAACAAGCTATTTGGCCACAGACCATTGAAAGCAATAGGCAGTTACAAGGTCAAAAGCTTTGGCTGGCTGCAGTGGATTTAGGAGAGAGAGGAATCTCCCATAGCATTCATGGAACTCAGGCACTAAAATAAATAGTGGAGGGCAGAGCTGGTGGATATTGCCCACAAAATCAAGGCACTGTTCATAGGCAGTGGAATGGGTGCATCTTTCACGGCCACATGCTTAGCTCCATCTGAGCCAGAGAGTCTCATCACAACCGAGTTAGGCTGATGTGATGGATGAGCTGGAGAAAATGGGAGCAAAGGCTGAGAAACCTCAGCCACGCTGAAAAGAAGTCACAGCGAGCCCAGCACAACCCCGCTCATCTCCAGCTCTGGTGTTGTTCAGAGTGCATAAATCTACACAGCCACAGATTTGTCTGCCTGTCAGGGGAGAGGGAAGGGAGATGTACTTTATTTCCAATCCCAGTGCTTTTGATGAGCTGCAGTATTGCCCTTCATACTCCTCCAGTCTCAATAAACCTGGCTAATTAGCATCCTGACCACTCAATTAATTAGGCAGTACACTTAATTATGACAAACTACATTATTCGCTATAGCCCAGAGTCCAATGGACATTAGCGTCAGGTTATGTTCAGTAACAATTTGATTTGAGAGGGAGTTTATTGACCAGAAAAGACATATGATGAGATTAAAATAATCAGTAGAACTAGCTCAGTGCGATTGGCTTGTCGTAGCTGTGGGCTTGGGTTATAAAGACATCGAGGATGGCCAAATTAGTCGCTTCATTCTCATTAAGAGCCACTGCATAAATGGAAAGATATTGGCAGAGTGGGAAGGGAGAGGCAGCCAAGCTATAAGAGGAGTTCAAATAAGATGCAAGAAGGTGGGTTTGGTTTGGCTTCTTCTTTCTCTTGATCATGCCCCTGCTCTTTGCCAAGGATAAAGGCGAAGCCCAGAAGTGATGCTGCTGCCAGAGAGTGGCGGGACAAGCCTTGCCCATATACAATATGGGCCACTTCACCCCAAAAATGTGTGTGGCTTTTACTGAATAGCTGTCACTGACCTGCCAATGTTTCAGGGGGTCACACATGCTGCTGTGGGGTTGACCTAACCCAACTGCATCTACCTGGCAGTGTTGGAGATCTGTGCTGCCCGTCCGCCCTGCCTGCTTGCTAGCACAAGTGCTCCTGATCTTCACATCACTGCGTGAACCTTCAGGGGGATGGAGCCGGTCTCAAGAGCGGCCACAGGCAATTCAGCCAGAAGTAGGGATGAACTCTCTTCTTGGATGGTTTAATACCAAAGCAGATGATGGTGGCAGTAGCTGTCAGGGCTCTGTGGGTCCTAAAAGGTAGATCCAGGCTTGCAAGCACTGCCCTGCCCTTCTCAACCAACACTGAAGTTGTCCCCAGGAAGGATCTACAGCAACCCATCTTAAAGAGATGTGGAGATGTAGAACTTAGGAACATGGTTTAGTGGTGGACTTTAGTGCTAGGTTAGCAGTTGGACCAGATGATCTTAGAGGTCTTTTCCAACCTGAATGATGCTATGATTCTATATCTATTCTACTCTAAGAAATCAGTGAAATATTCAAGATAGAGGGAGTTAGAGTGCATATAAACTGGATGTAGGCACCTTAATCAACATCTCAAGGGACAATCCCCATGGCAATAAATAAATACATCCATACATCCATACACATATATGAAATATGACAAAGAAGTTTCCCCAGTGAGGGGATAGGGAAGGTAGAGATTCACTGGTGAATTTGATCCAGCTCTTTGCATTTCCAGCACAACTTGTTTCTCCCAAAAGCTCCTGACAGTGGTGGCCAAAAAGGTTTGTGGACTTCCTGCATCTCCATCAAGGCTCTGTAGATGAAGGTTTTCACTGATACAGGTTCTCTTGCCCTTCATTTTTATTTATCAGTTGGAAGGATGACTCCCAGGAACCACACTGTTACTTTTGCAGCTTAGAGACCATGAAATGTTTAATTTTTGACCTACTGGGAAATTTGTTCTGAGAGTTCCCATGAGAGTTTTCTCCTCAGACACCTGGTTCCTCACACAGCAAATCTTGGGTCAGGTGTGAACAGAAATAACCAAATCCCTCTGTATCCAGATCATGTCTTATGACCTGGATTTTTTATATTTTTTGCCATACTTCATTTGTCAAAGTCTATTTGATATATTTCTATAAATTTAGGATTATTCTATCAGTAAAGGTTAAATTTACTGGTGTTTTCTTACATGACAAAATAAAAGGAAATGATCACAGCTCAATGATTTTGAGACTTTTGGGGAGGTTGGGACAAAGTTTACAAGTTAGACTACAGGAACTCCCTTTTAACCCAATAGTTCAAAAATTAGAGCATGCATCAAGGGAAACCCGGGTTCAAATCCACTCTTCCATATACAGGGAAGTCCTTGCATGGATGTGCCTTCCTAGCTGAAGAAGACACACCAAAGAGGCAGTTTTGTGGCACTTTGGGGGTCCTCAGGAGGCAGTGAGCTCAGCCACAAGTTGTCCCCAGGCCCAACGAGTGGGCTCAGCTCCATTTTCAATTCACCATTAGAGATGCAGCGCATCTCAGTCCGCAGCTGGGTATCTCACCATGGCCCCAGGCTGTCCCCAGCCACTCTTAGTCTGTTCCTTCTGTTGCCATTTATTTCCTAGGGGCACCAGGAGATGTTCATCTTCCTAAACTCTTCGTCTGGGAAGTGCAAGGTGGAAGCTTTGCATAGGAAAATGAACCAGCCACATCTGAGATGAGTTTCACAAAACACTGTACCTGCTGCACAGTGTTCCACCAGCAGGTTCTTCCTCCTAAACTGTGAGAAAGTTTAAAATATTTACTGATATTTGATTTGATGGGGAGGGGGTATTATTATTTTAAGCTTCTTGGTCTCCTTTTTTCTTTTTGCCATATTTTTGTATAAGCTTTTCCTTGTCCTGTCCCTACTTCTCCCTCCATCAGGAACCTGGGAACCAGAGAAGAAAATAAACCTAAAATAAACCTTCTTTTTTTTTTTTTTTAAAAAAAAAAAAAAAAAAAGTTTTCCTTTGTGAAAAGAATATAGAGTGAAAATACATATTTATCTTCAGAATGCTAATATAGTTTCTATACCAGCTTTCAGTGACTTGAAATGCGATGGGAAGTATGGAAGGCCTGGCCAAGGCCAGAGTTAAGGCTCTTTGGACACTGGCAAGCTGTATACCTTAACACACTGAATTTCTTTTAAGTTTAACATTAACTCTGCATGTCTAGGTTTATTGTCCTTGGCTCCAGGATAATTATAACATCCCCGTAATTTATTTTGCCATAATTACTGATATGCACTGCCAACTTTAACTGTGTTTTAGGACTGATGCCGCAGTCCCATGGGAGAAGGTGGTGATCCCTTATGTAGCGAGTGGATGGAAAACACTCAGTCCCATTCTGAAAAATAAAGGGCATCTATAATGTTCGCAGAACGGCTCCAGGCTAAGGGTACTGCTGGCTTCAGTCCATCAGGAACAAGGGAACCAGCATTTTTGAGAGAGGGAGGTACTCTTCCCAGTAAATGGCTGTATCCTTCAGCCTTCAGTGAAGGAGAATATTTCAGTTATAAAGAGTAATGGAGAAGAGTAGGAATAACCATTAATCCTAAGGAAAGTCTATTCAAAGGCAACCCGTGCCCAGTACTGAATGGAGTTTCAGCAGTGCACAGGGTCCAGATCTACCTTATTCTTCTATCAAGATCATCAAGGGCAAAGGCAAAAATAATTGTCACTCAAAACCAGACTAAATTACTATTACATTCCTAGGTTAATGAGCAGGTTTCCCGTTAATTCACATAAAACATCACTGGTTCTGACAGCACAGGCTGTGATTTGGGAAAGACGACCTGTGACCTGCAGCTATCTTCATCCCGTACAACACAACGTTCTTCCGTGGGGTCTCAGGCTTGGGGAAAGCAGGTACATGAGGTGGGAGTGCAACCAGAACCTGGGCTGCTGGGCTAGCCATGTGTCTGACACTTTCCATCTCCAGCGTGGCTGCCACGTAGTGTTTCAGACGGGATTCTCTTGATATTCCAGCTTGCCTACCCCAGGAAGGAAAGGCAAAACCCAGCCGCATGGGTCCAAGAGCAAACGCACTCCATTGTCCCAAGAGCATGAGCAATTTCCTATGGGTGAGGAAAGCTGGAACAGAGCTGCTGTAGCTCTGTGAGACGGAGGGAGATGGATGGGCAATCAGGCAGAGCAATGCACAGGAGGAAATCTCAGACCTTCCTTTCTCTTAACAGCTAATTCGCAGAAATGAAGCCCAGGAGAAAACGCTGAACTCAGAGGCAATCCCTCAGTGAGGATGAGACACAAATCAGGAGACAGGAGGAGGGCTGATCTTCTCCCCTCGCCTCTGCTGCAAACGGTGCAAAGAAGACATTAGCTCATAACACAAAGCTGTAGAGTTTATCGCTCTCTATTCTCACGGAGAGCAGAGCTAGTGGAGATGTTTTCTATCAAAAATCTCTTACAGCAAAAAAAAAAAAAAAAAAAGGAGTTTTAACAATATCAAAGCGTTTCTCAGATACATTTTGATTTCATTGAATTTTTGGTGCTTAAGTTCCCTTCCTAATTCCAAGAAATTAAAAATAGAGTGAAATGCACTAAAAGGGACATTTTTATTTTGCAGCTGGGAACAACTATTCAAATCCATCTTGAAAAAAAGGGCAAAACTTGCAGCCAACTTGGAGCGTTCCTAATTGAAACAAAATATATGCAGCCCTCTCACAACCAAACATTTCAACTGGCCAAAGTCATTTTTTTTTCCAAACAGTCAATCTGCCGAAGTACAGAAAGAAATATTCATTTCCACTCCAATCCAATTTTGAGAATACTGATGTATTTGATGTTTTTGTATCTGCCCTTCGCTAAGAATTACCCAGTCTCTCTGCCTCTCCAAATTCCCTTGCTGGGTCTCTGCTCTCCCCGAAGCAGCACCTCCTAGCAGATGAACCCGCAGGTTTGAGCAGTCTGGTTGCATTGCTACCTGGAGCAGAGTGCACCAGCATCCCTGTTCATCCCCCCACAACTTCAGCCCATCCCCAACTTCAGCTGATCAACTTCAACGCCTTGCCAATCCCTTGTACTCACGTGGTGCTGGCTCTGGAATGACTTCCAAAGAAATTTGGGCCAGCAGCTTAAAATATGGGATGGATCCTTTCCCAGTTCCCTTCTCCTAAGCAAGGATATATTGCTGGCTGCACCCTACTCCCAGATAATCAGATCATGCTATGGCTTATTTTTCCTTCGAGCACAGCTCCTGGTTCTGGCACTGAGTTCAGCCACAGGGAGAGCTTCCCCATGAACTTCAGAGTTGGACCATGTCAGAGGAATGAATTTTTTTACAGAGATGCTCAACATGGAGCCTTTCAGAAGCTCATCCCCTGCCTGCAGAGAAGGACCCAGAGGGAGGGACCATCGTCTGACCAAGTCTGCTCAGTGGCACGTGTGTGGTGTAGCACACTCAGGCTCTGTCTGCTGGATGGTTTGCATGGAAAAGAGTGGATAGTGGAAGGATAAGAGTCAAGGATTTATCCCCAGACACCTCTACCCAGCACCAAAAGGGCTGCAAGCAGCTCTTCCTTGTGAGCCCATCCTCCTGCCCTACCCAAAGAGTTCAGCAGAAGTTCTATTGACTGCCTGGAAATTGGAGGAACTTGGGCAGTCTGGGAGTGGGAAGGGGACAGATTTCATTAGTCTGAGAGTTTTTTTAATGATAACCTTTCACTTGGAGGTCATGCATCATTTCTCCAACCACAGTTCTGTCTGAGAAAGTCACTCTTCCTTACCCACTTCAGGTGTTAGCCCTACACAAGCAGCAGCAAAACGAGGAATGCACTCATGGATGGATTCCCAGAGCATCATCTCTCAGAGATCGTGCATTCAGAGATCTGAAGCATCATCTGCATCCAGACCAGCTGTGAGGAGGGGAGGGCAACGTGGCAGTGAGGGAACACAAGGGGTCCACATTCCCACCGTTCTTTTGAGGTGCAGAGCTAAGCCCTGGTAAGGAACATATCTGGAGATAGCCCTGGGATAGCTCTGGGCACAGCCTGAGCTCCCATCACTGAGGACTCCCCAGCTCCTCCTGACTCAGCTCCTGCAGAGATTTTGGAGGTTTTTCTCCCCACAGAGTACATTCATGGGGAAGAGGGAACAGTGCAGAGAGTCTGAGTATGAACCTATCCCATGTCTGGCAAGGGCAAATGGCAATTTTTAATGGAAAACACCAAGACAGGACTGGCTGGAGTGAACCCAGCAGAGCAAAGACTGATGGAGGCCATCCCACACTGCTGTAGTCAGTAAGTTGAGCAGTTAGGGTAGGGAATCCATTTCTCCTTTGGCTCTGCAAGGCTCAGAGCATGAAATTGCCTCTCTTCAGGGTGTTACTATCACACACACACCACAAAAATGCTGCAGCCCCACTGCCCAGGGTTCCCGGAGGGCAGCTCTCATGAAGGGCACACACCATGGCCCCTCTGGAGACAACAAACATCACGCAAAGGGAGTGCAAAGTGAAGGAAAGGAAGCCTTCATCCAAGCGGGGGTCATGGTGGAGGGCAATGAGAAAGAACAACCAACAGGCAGGATCACAACTCATGCTAGAGGGTGGAAAATGGGGAATGTGTCTGCACAGCAGACAACACGATGGAGAAGGCAGATTTAGGAACAGGTAGGAAAGGGAAGAAAGGGAAATAGGACGTATGGGGTTACTGAACATGAGGCACAGAAGTAAATTCTTCAGAGGTCTGTGGGCTGCAGAGACATAAGAGGTAATAATTTGCTGTACTGACCACTTGGGAGGGGAGAAAACCTGCGAGGCAGCCCTGTCTCCATCTCACTCCTTCTCACTCCTTCTTTCTCTCCCTCCCTCTCAGACAATCAAGTGAATTAAGTTTGCAGAGTTACGTAGGAGGCATCGGGCGTCAGATACAATTACTCACCCGCTGCATCATAATTACTGCAAATGGTCCATTAAAGGAAAATTATCATCAATATGATATTATCAGACAGCGGGTAAATGAATAAAGGAAAGTGCTTATTCTTCCATTGTCCTGTTAATAGAGACGTCTTTGAAATTGATAATGTGAAGGATGCCACCTCGCTGGGGATGGTGGGCCAGCGGGATGTGGAGGGGAGCTGTGGGTGAGAGCACACAAAAGGGGTGGAGGTGTGAATGCATGTGTGCACCTTGCTTTGACTGTCCAAGCAGTGGATGGGAACAGACCAGGACTCTTTGTGCAGGACACCCTCACGCCACCTCACACCCTTCTCCCCAGGGCTCAGGCGCTGCCTTTCTGCAGCCAGTGCTGCAAACTCAGTGCCAACAACCTCTAGCAGAGCAAAACCCAGCCCAGCATGCAAGCCCACAGCCAGACTAGGTCATTGGCCTAACCTACTGCTATTAGGAATGCTTTGATTAGGAGTGCTTTTTATTAGGAGTGCCTAAATTATTGCTATCTTGTGCTTCTCCCCAGGCACTGCGCCTGGAGATAAGGGGGATCAGAGCTGTTAATCATGCTCATTGTGATGAAATTAGGCCACAAATGGAGAAAAGCATCATCTAATATCAGCTCTGGATCAGCAAAATTGATGTTTCTGTGCACTGTTGGGCTCTGAGTGTTGGATACCTCTAGAAAGTTCAACCTCCACCTTAACTGATGGAACCAGCACTTTGGAGGCAGAGGGCTTGGGAAAATTGGGCTGGAGCAAGGAACATCTCATGCCCAGGATGGCATGAGGTGTCCTACAGGCTGAGAGAAGCAAGGAGGCAAATCGATGAGGTCTGGCTCCTTTGGGTCACCAGGAGATGTCCTGGATGCTCAGACCACCTGAATGAAGTCTCTCTGCCCTATTATCTTTCTGGAAAATCCCAAGGCAGGGCAGGGGAGTGTAAAACCAAGTTACAAGAGCCTCTTCAAACCTTCCAAACTGTGATCAGATGGCACAGAGCTGCAATAGTAAAGCAAGCAGGGCCCTTCCAGAGCAGAGAGCGCGGGACAAAGAGCAGGAGTGTCTGGATTTCATAGTTATCGCTGCAGAGGAATAATGCAAGAAAGGTTTAAATTCTTGTTTTACACATTAGGTCGGTGCTTTTCCACCTGGGGCTCACAGGCCGCAAAAGCTGTGTCTGTCCTAGGAAATGAAATGTGTGTGCAGAACTACTTCCTAGCTGTGAGGCCAAAACGTTCCGCCCTCGCCAACGTGCAAAATAGGCTTCCAGCAGCCAGTGAAGCTCTGCTAATTAATACTGGTCAATTTATTAGAGTAGGCAGGGCCCAAGGTTAGTTCTGAGCTACTTTCAAGGAGTAACTAAGCAAAGCGAGCCTCGGAACTGTGGGTTTGCATTTACTACAGTAGAGGTTGAAGCTCCGCTAGCAAAATTAAAGGGCCACAATTTTAAACACACAAAGAGAGACAGGTCATCATGGCCCGAAGTTATTGCAAGGTCTACACTGCAACATGCACAATCTTGGGTGAAAGGGAGGTCTGAACCATGCCAGGAGCTTCTTGAAAGAGAAGTGGACACCCACGACCCTTTGAAGCTGCGTTATGCCACATGGTCTGCCCAGTAGTGACATAGAATCACAGAACCATTGAATGTTTTAGGTTGGAGAAGACCTTCAAGACCATCAAGTCCAACCGTGAACCAAGTCTACCACTAAGCTATGTCCCTGAGCACCACATCTACGTTTCTTGTAAATACCTCCAGGGATGGGAGCTCAACCACTTCCCCAGGCAGCCTTTTCCAATGCCTCACATCCATTCCACTGAAGAATTTTTTCCAGGTATGCTCCTGATGACCATTTGTGGTCCAGAACTTCCCTAACTAGCACTGATGTTGTCTGCATGCCCACAGCCATCTTCAGTGGCACCAACCTCGTTGAAGTCCCATACTGAGGGGACATCCAGGGGACTCAAGGGCAGGTTGGTCTCCAGACTGGGTAGCCTGAAGATTTCCAGAAGCCACCCGAGACCCCACGGGCCACATGCAAGGCCAGGAGCACCAGGACTGGCCTTCAACTGAGACGTTCCTTTCCTAGCCCTCCACACGTGGTGGTATTTCCCCTAAATGCTTCCAATATCCATCTGGGAGATAAGAGGGAACCAAGGCAAAGCAGGAGAAACATCCACCACGTACATGCCACCGAGGTGACCTGCTATAACCTGATGCCTTCTCCCTCCTCCATCACATCGGTGACTGAGGACCAGGGTGACAGGGGCACTTGTAAAGCCATGGAGAGATAGAGGGGCTCTGTCAAGGTGGCCAGCCCCAGACCCTAGCTCTCCATGCTCTGCCAAGAGCCCCCTGTCCCAGGAGGGCCGGGCATAGGAAGCCTTCACAGAAGAGTGAGCATCTGGCCAGGAATACGCTTGCGGGGCCAGGTTTGGTAAAGCGGCACGGAGCTGCATCGGTCTCAAGTGTAAAAAATAGTCAGTGAAGGGAGTAAAGCGGATCTGCTGCTATTCATTTCACAGCTGTAGTGGGATTAGTGGAACGAGGGCGATGGGGTAAGCTGCCCCTTTTATCTCATTCAAACATGTTGCTAATTCAGCAGAGCACCGCAGCCAGGAGCAGCTCCCAGCCTAATCCACTGTATCATTCTCACCCAGCGTGAAGAAACGAGAATTTTAATCCGTTCCCCGCCCCCCGCCCCATCAGTGGCTCCAGCAGGCTCTGCCTGGCCTAACCAGGCATGGGGACCACTCCATGCCTGGCATGGCTCCCCCAGCCCCAAGGGGAGCTGGCAGAGGTGGCTTCTCAACTGCAGCTCCCATCCTCTGCTCCAGGGGCTGAACTGGGCTTTTGGAGGTCCCACCTGTCCCCCAAGCTTCCAGGTGGCCACAGGAACAAAATAGTAAGAGCATTGAGGGTAAATTCATCTCAAGGGGTTGAAGGGATTGCTTTGGTGTGTGGGTTGGGTCTTCTTCCAGGTTCAGAAGGACGGTGGTAGAGGGGGTGTTTCTGCAGTAAGAAGCAAAGCAGAGTGCATAGGCACGGGTATTGCCCCAGACAGACCTCCAACCATGAGAACTGAGGAAGAGGAGACACCAGAAGGTGACAATAGTTGTGGTGTCCAGGTCTTGTCACCTATGGCTCTCCCCTGAAGGACAGCTGTAATTCTGCAGGGGGCTCAGAGCTTCCCTTCCAGGCAACATCCACCTCTCAGAGTCATGCAACGAACTGTGAGCTGTCTTCCTTGCTCTGGAAACACAGTCCTTGAACCGGCTTCCACCACAAGGAATGCCACTTGAGATGGCTCCCTTCTGAAAGCCAGACCTTCTGCACTCTCAGGCCTTTCAGCCATGACTTTGTTCCTGGGGAAATACTGATCCACAGGCTCTCCTCCCACATTTCCACCCGTGAATCCCAAAGCACTGTAAGAACCGAGCATCACTGCCCAGTGTGTCAGAGGACAAAAATGAGGTGGAAGGGGAGCTGTGCCTTACCAGAGGTCACACAACTGAGTCCTGGCAGGCCCCAAAACTTGAGCAGAAGTGCAGAGCCTGAGCTGAAGCCTCTGAACCTTCAAGGCCATGCCCAAGTTTAAATTTTAATGAAGAAGCACAATTTCCAACACCTGCTGTAAATCTTACACAAACATCTGTCTGTATAGCCAGTGTTGATGCCCTGTTCTCTCCACTGATAGCACACCAGCTAATGTGCATTCAGACAAGCCTGCCCTCACTCACCAGTGTGGACCAGCAGTACCTGGTTCTCGTTATTTCTCTGCTTGTAATGCCATCAGTTCAGTCTTGTGGGCAGCCCAGTAAAACTTGCGTCCAACAGGCTGGAAACAGGAATCCTTCTTTGTGACGAGCAGGGGTTAAAACAGTACCTGCAAACAAGGCAGTGATAGCAAAGCCTCCAAAAGCATCAACAGTTACGAACCTTGAAGTCACTTTCAAGCCATTCAAGTTCTGTTGGGCAACCTTTAAAGTCCCTGATGTCTAAATTGTGCTTTTTGTGTCTCCAGAAAAGAGCTAAGCAGTGCCCCTAGGTTCCCCTGCCCTACACCGAGTGATGCCCGGCAGCCTTTCCTTGCAGTGTAGAAGTCCTCCAGAGCTTAGGGACGTGGGTTAGTGGGTGACATTGGTAGCAGAGGGATGGTTGGACCAGATGATCTTGAAGGTCTCTTCCAACCTTAATGATTCTGTGATTCTATGAAGGGGTGCCCTGGATCAAGACAAGCACAGGGTCAGTTGGGCTTTAGGGCAAATTGAAGCCCAGCAGGGTGTTAAACCAATATATATGTTGTACAGATCACCCTAACAAACCCGTAAGCACTGCAAAACCCAGTGCCTCAGCAGCAATACTGCTGACTGGGGAAAGGGGGAAAAAATACAAAGAAATGCACAACGCAGTCTGTTAAGTTTGCCTGGACTTCAGCAACACCAAGTTTCACGCCTTCAACTTAAAGACTGTACCGAAGACGGTTCAGGTGGAAAGCAATCATTAACAAATCTAATGCAAGAATGCCACTCCCAGGGTCATATTTGTCCCCTTTTTTATAGGGAACGGCAGAAGTGCTTCCAGACGGAATCCAAATAAATACACAAGTGTTGAAAATCAGCATCGGCTCAAAGCTGGCATCCAGCTCCAGAAATATCAGCCAGTTTGGCATTAGTCTGTGTTCAGGAAAACAGGGTGACCCCACAGGGGGTGTTGGGGACCTGAAGACGAGTGGTCACCCTATGTGATGGAGGATAGGGAGGACACGTAACAAGTTTTTATGCAAGAAAGTGGGAGCCCCCATCCTGAGTCCAGGGCGTGCCTGACTGCAAGGCAAATGCCCTCTGTGCTCAGAGGAAATACTTAGAGGTAAATGTAGACACCAAAGCCTGGCTTTCGGCATCTCCCTGTTCCTTGCGGTGCCTGCATGTCCTTGGTTGTCCATCTCTTGCTTCCCCCTGGGGCTCAGCCCGTCCTCACGCAGAGGGGAGCTGCGTGGCCCATGGCAGAGCAAATCAGAGATGGAAAGTCAAAACCTGAGCTCCAGACCTGCCCTGGTGCACTGCAGCATCAGGAAAACACCCAAAGGCAGGCAGAGAGGATGGATGCTCCTATGCAGAGTGCCAGGGCGGTCCAAGTCCCTGCTTTCCTCGGGGACCAGCCCCAAGGATGCAGAGCTCCCGTGGGGTGGTTGGTGCCTGACTTACCCCTAGTCCCTCCTGCCCCTCTCATCCCTCCCAGGACCTCTGTGGCTGGGGCTGAGAACCCCAAAATCACCCTCCCCATCCCCAACCCCCCCCCCCCCCCCCCCGCCTGGTCCAAGGCTCCTCCCCGACCACCTCCCTCCCCACAAATCCCCTGAACCTCTTCCAATTGCACACCAATAAAAAGTGTGTTATTAACACCCCTCCATCTCCGCTCCCTCACGCTCTCTGATGGGCAATGAAACCTCTCTGAATTATGCCGCTCGGCATGCTTACAATTTAATTACATTTAAAGTCAATCAGGAGCTCCTGGAGCTGAGTGGCTGTTAAGGGGCTGGAGGGGAGGGGGTGGGAGGAAAGGATGGGACAAAGACCCCTGGAGCTGATGCACACACACACACACACATGCCTCCTGCAAAACCATTAGCATCAATCTATTTTCTGCCCCTCATCCCGTTCCCCCTCCTCCCTGCCCACCTCGCTGAGCCCGCAGCTTCCCCCTGACAAAGTCCTGCAGGGAATTGGGGGGGGGGGGAGAAAGGAAAGGAGGTGGAGAGGGCTGGGAAGAGGGGGGGACAAGGCAGGCAGCAAGCAGCCTTCCCTGCTCCCCACCACCTCCACCCCCTTGTCATTGAGGGATGGCACATGCCTTGGTTTTAATTAGATGGAGGTAATTGCCTCGGTGCAGAATAACATTGTTCGCGCCAGTGGGAAGTGAGAGGGGCTTCAGGCTTGGCTGCCCCCAGGAGCTGGGGGAGGGAGGGCCTGGACTGAGTGATGAGGCTCATTTGTTGCTCCGAGAGGACAAGGACATCGGGGTGGGTTAACCCTTGCACCCCCGCACTGCCAAGGAGCCTGCTTGTGTCCAAAAGCAAGAGGGGAGGGGGTCCGGCTTCGGGGCATGGGCAGGTCTGGGGGCTGAGATGGGCTCTGCCGCGAGTCCCCACTGCGTGAGCCTTGGGGGGAGGCTCAGAGCGCCCCGTGGGGAGAAAAAGAGGGAGAATAGTCTGGGCACAAGCTGAAATCCAAGCTACGGTACCCCAAAGGGGAGGGGGAGGATCGCCTGACGACCCTGCACATTGCAGTGCGTAGCCTGGATATGGCAAGGGGCAGCAGGAGCCCTCGGGACAGCTCAGAGCATCGCCGTGCATCCCGGCACGGATCACAGCCTGTAACGCAGACAGAAACCAGGCCTCTGCAGCCCCAGCCTCAACCTAGCTCCCTGGCCTCCCGGTCCCAGTGGGCAAACCCTTCCTGACCCCAGGAGACAAGCAGGTTGAGCCCTGGAGCGCAGCATTTGGCGGTCACCAGCAGAACAGCACAGCGGCCTCATCCGTAACGCCTGCCAGGGGACCGCCCGTGTCCACAAGCTGCTGGGACCTCAGCAGTCAGCCTGGCTGGAGACGGTGCGAAACCCTACGCAGACAGCCAGGGAAGGTCTGTGCCCTGGTCCCCATTAGTGTGCAAACCCCAGTGATGGTGGCTGCACCCCAAAGCCTTCCCAGGTGCTTGCCCTCCCCAGGGCCACTTGCAGCAGCAGATGGAAGCTGACTCAGGAGCTGCACTTTGCCCCGAGCACCCGGCCTCTTCGAAACAAGCGCTTTGAAAACTCCCACAAAGGCTGTAGACAGTCAAACATCTCCTACGCGGCCCCAGCAGCTGGGATAAATATTTATGAGGGATGTCAGGGCCGTGTTTCAGGACACACGCCAAACACTAACCGCTTGAGGTTAGCAAGAAACTGCCCCCATTGGCATATTATTGGATAAGTGTCCATTACAGGCGCTGACTCCTTCCTCTGAAGCAGATGGGAGGGGATGCTCTCAGAGACAGGATATTGGATGAGATAGTGGCATCCCCACGTTCCTCGATGATTGCTCATAAAATTAGCCGTCCCTTAAAAACAGCCCTCCCCTGTCGATATTTAACTGCAGGCTGCCACGGGGCGGGGGGAGAGGCCATGCCCAGCTTCCTGCTGCTTCCAGCTCAGCAGGCTGCCTGTGGGTTTTGCACAGCCCTGACCCAAATCTGGTTTCCCAGCTCGGTCAGGATCTCCCATACCAGTCACAGAGCCACCCACGGTGTTGTGACACCCGGGTCATGCCAGATGTTGGAGCTCCATCCAACACAGCCTTGGTTGCCTTCCCCCTTTGCAAAACTCAATGCTGCATGGTCCTGGGAGCCCAGAGGACAGAGTTGTCAACCTGTGCTGGTGTCAGGAGATGCGTCTCCATCAGCTGTGCACCCCCAGGGAGGAGAAGGGAAGGTATTCAAGTGTGTTTGGTCTTGTTGAGGCATGAGAAGTCGTTCAGGGACCAAACTGTCACAAGGAAATCCGAGATGGTCTATGGTGTTTGCCAGCATGAAGGCTGTGATACTTGCAGAGGCAGGAGGATTACTCACCACCCATAGCAGGGAAACTGAGTCACGACAAGGCAAGTTAGCCAAAGCAAGCAAGAGCAGCCGCTCTGTAAGGGATGATTTTTTATGATCTGGTTGCCCGTGCCCTGTGTGCAGAGCCAGGTTCAGGAGAAAGATGGGGGAGCCAGGACCAAATCAGCAACAAGGAGAGGAAACAGCAGCTGTAGAGAGAAGGATCGAGACTCAGAGAACAACAATCAGTGGTGGAAGGGGACCTTGGGGACTTAAAAAACCAGACCCAACTTGACCTGCAGTTTGGAAATGCCTCCAAAGTGACTCCGTGGTGGTGCTGGGAGAAGATAGTGAATGGGACGGTGGGCTGGAAGTGCTTCTCTGTTCTGTACTGCTTTTTGTGTTTGGTAAGATCTTGGCCACAACGCTATTTCCGATGGATTCAAATGTCTTTCTTTAGCACGCGGTAACACTGGTTCATATATACATATCCAAATATACATGCGTAAAATTCATTTGCAACAATGAGAGAAGTGATGACCTGGCGCTTTTCCCCTCCGCCTGTCAAGCCTTCCTCTGCAGCGCTGGGAGGATGGATTAGAAATGGTCTGATGTATGGATGGGCGAACGGATCAACAAAGCAGAAATGGACGGAGGTGAGATGGATGGCTTCCCCACGCATCCTGACTATTGTCGGTGTGGTTTAGATCTAAATGATATAGATCTAAAATATTTAGGTTGGCTAAAGCTTCTCTGCTTTGAAAGGTGGCCTCGTGTGCAGCTGCTCAGCAGGTTAAAGCCACCCTAAATTACGCTCAGAAATTGAGGCTTTGTTGTATGCACCCATCCCTGCTCCCCCACACCTCCGTCCTGTTTCTGATTCCCGACAGGGAGCAATGGGACTGGTGCAGCCAGAGCCAAACCCCACTGAGAACTGCTCTCTCTCTCAACAGAGAACGATTTCTCAAGTGTAGGACTGTAAAATGCAGCTCTTGCAGACCCTAACTCTAACAGTAGCCATACAGCGTCCCACAGGGACACTAAATGTCCCTGGATGAGTAGTGAGATGGAAGAGTTGAGTGCTGGAAGGAGGGATGTACCCAGAGATGGGTGGCAGTCACGAGATCCACTGTTTGTCTCTTCCCTGGACTCCTGAGCCGAGGTTACGATGCAGTTCCTTACCTGCCAAGCATCAGTTTGTGGTGCCCAAGCCAAGCTAGGTCAGGCTACGGAGGGTAAGGCTGAACCCTTTCTCAGTTAATTTGGTTCCATCCCAGGAAAATTATTAGCTAGCTTAGAGTATTTCTTGTGGACAGTTATCCAACACCTCATCCCAAAGTGCTTTCCAGGGGTTTGGTCTAGGTGTCTGTCCCTGGTAATCTCAGCTCTGGGGGGAACTGTACCTCTTCTAAGAGCTTTCAGCAAGAGAGCAGAGCCAAACAGGCAGTAAAGATTAAATATGATAAGAGCAGTGATTAAATATGATGTGTTCTTATGACTGGTGGCCTTACCCACCAGCTTGGGATGAAGTCACCAGCCCCTTGGGTGTCCTTGCAGCTGAGGTTTGTGCTCTGTAAAACAGGGACGTACCTGCAGGCCAGGTAAAGAGGCTTTGCAGCAGTAGGGATGCTCTCCTCTACCCCTGGAGAGGCCGTGCACAGCTCCTGCCTCCTCTCCCAAAGCTCTTCCAAGCGTCTGGCACGGGGCTCTGGCCCTTCCGTCCGCCTGCAGCAGTAATATAGTAAGTGCTCTTTCGTGTCGTGGTTGCTTTGGCTTTCCAGGATCCGAGGGGGACTCTAAGACGCAGCATTTATCTCAAGAGGCTATTGATCCCCGGCTCTGTAAAAATGATTACACTTGACCCGAGTCTGCACTCGCTTCTGAGCAGGGAGAGGCTGCCCGGCGGGGCATGAGCTGAAGAGGGAAAAGTTGGGGTGCTGGCAGGTTCGTTTAAAGATGAGCAGGTAAAAGCTGCAGAGGTTTTGGGCAGGATGCAGGTGGGAAAACTCTCGCCTGATGGAGCCACTCGGTTGCTGCAGGACTGCGGGGTTCTGAGCTCAGGATTTCAAGGCCAAAAGCAGCACTTTGGGGGCAGTTTAGCCTAACCCTCAGCAGCTAGGGAGCATATGGATTCAGGATGTTCCTGTGCATGTGGTAGGGTTGAGACAGGACTGTGGTGGCCCTGGTGAAGATGAAGGGTTGTGATGATTGCTTCCCACCAGCAGACCTGAGCAGAACAAGGCAGATGAAACAGGAATCACCACGCAAATCAGTAAGGGGCAAGGCCAGAAACACAGCTGAACAGCCCAGCACAAGGGTTCTTCCTTCAAGAAATGCTGCAGCTTTTATGGAAGAGGACTCCTTGGGATCAGGAATGCTTGAGCTCACTGGGACAAGGTGCAAGAAGCAGAGGAGCTGGGAGAAGATAGCAGTAAGGCATGAAAACAAGCAGAGCAGATGCCTGTCATGGTTTCCCTCAGCATGTTGTGAGCATGTCACAGGGGTGGGATTGCTTGGACTCAGCATCGGGGTCTCCCTCAGAACTATGAGACCTGAGGTCCACCTGCAGGCATGGGGAGCACCCACCCAGTGCCAACTGGGTAGTCTTTAGTCAGAAAAATACACCCTTAACCCAACAGCCACCTTGACATGTCCTTCAGGGGACATGAAGTCTCCAAAAGATTTTGGCATTTTCTGGAGGCACTTCTAAGCCCTGAAGAGAGCCCTTGGAGTCCACAGCAAGACATGAACGTCTGTTGCAATGAGAGATGTACCCAGTGGGATCACAGCTGTGGAAGTTCCTCCCATGCAGGGCATGAGGCTCCAGGTGCAAAAATGCAAGAGCACCAAGGAGGTGACACCAGCCACAGCTGTCCCTTGCCTCTTGGGTTGCTGGTTGCAGTAAGATCCTAAAACCATGAGAAATCCCTTGAGAAGGAAACCCCAGACTGACAGACCCCAGAAGAGACCAGGAAGTGGGATGAAGAGCTGAGCCAGCCAGGAACCTCAAGCAAGAGCTGAGTTTTCCACCTGATTAGCTGTGTAATGAAGCCCAAGGGGGGAAATCCCTGCTGAAAGCAAGTCCTGCTTGACCTGGCAGAACAGATGATGGAAAGGTGAAGCCTCCTCCACCTGCCCAGCCCACCAGAACACAACCATGCCCAGGAGGTGGTACCCAAACTGGTGCATCACAGGGCTTACCTGCTTCTCTGCCCCTGCTCTTCCAGGCGTAGCCCCAGGCTCATGCTCCTGGTCCCAATCAGCCCCCTTCGCACCACTTTCCTTTGCAAGGCATGAAAAATTGCTCCACTAAGCATTGGAGCCCAGGTAATGAGTGATCTGGAAGGACATGAGAGGGGACGTACTCATGGCCAATTTATTGGCCATAGTCTGCAAACCATCCTTGGGAATGCAATCTGTTATCCTAAACTAGTGCAAGGTCTTGTTGCAGGGCTTATTGCCAGGCAACACCCTGACCTACACAAGAAAACAGCAACCAGGCAAACAAGACGCAGACCAAATTACAGACTCACTGCGGGATTTAAACATGTTGACGGAGATCAGCGGAGACGCCCAAGATACAGCAAGAGACCACGCAACCTGCCCGAGAGCATGGGCCTCTCTCTGTGCTTCAGGAAGAACTGCAGCAAAAAGTGAGTGCCTTGGCTTGGGAAGATGCTCGGGGATCTGGGATTATGAAAATAAATAAATAAATAATAGAAATCTGCAGCTGGAGGGACAGCATGAGTGGGACTGCTCACAAGAAGCAGTTTGGTTGGAGCAGTCCCAAGAGGCAACAGGGATGGGGCCACTGGGATTTCGGATGCAAGGAGTTTAGCAGTACTGAAAGGGTCTCTGAGAAGAGTTGCTGAGTGCTGGAGGCAGAAAAACAGCTGTGAGGACAGATATCACCCAGCCTAGCTAAGATGAAGGGTGAGAGGAAATGAAGGCACCTGGGAGGCACAGCTGTACCTGTGGATGAGGTGTAGGGACTGTCAGTCCCCAGGTGTCTTCAGGACCGCTCCAAGCCAACCCTTAGACAAGGAAGAGCAGAGTAAAGAGACTTATCCATGCAGCATAACATCATCATGAGCTGGGCCAGCATTAGCTCAAACCCCTGGCACAAAAGTGACTTAAAGTTCCCCAAACCTGAGCCATACAGGGATGGGCTGGGGCTGGGCTTCATGCAGCAGTGATTCTGGGGATCCTGAGCCCACTAGACCTGGTCCAAAACAAGCCCGATGCCGGTGGCACCAACACAAGCTGCCTGTTTGACTGGCTATGGGAAAGGACCCTGCAAGGCTCTTCGCTCCCTCAGCCTGCTACTTCTGCCTAGATACTATCCTGGAGCATGAAAAATAATAAAATAAAATAAAATAAAATAAAATAAAATAAAATAAAATAAAATAAAATAAAATAAAATAAAATAAAATAAAATAAA
>CM021698.1:154131709-154150224 GCA_011074415.1 Stictonetta naevosa
AAATAAAATAAAATAAAATAAAATAAAATAAAATAAAATAAAATAAATACCACCTTCAAACAGAAACTAATCCTTTTGCAAACTGCCCTGAATTAGGCAAAAGAAAGTGACTGACTCAGAAGTACAGCACTTGCCTCGAGCTCCCAGCCAGCGAGGAAAACAGAGGGAAATCGCCAAAGCTGATGCTCTGCAGAGCTGGCCGTGCCCCAGCACACTTCTTGGTGTGCTGAGTTGGGGAGGGCTTTGCTTCCAGCACAGGAGGGTTATCAGGGGATTTGCTGCTGTTGCAAAACTTCTGCATGGATTGGGAGGGAGAGGGAGAGGTTTTTGCAGCCGTCAGCAGAGCGCGATTTAGCATCTGCAGAGTTGAAAATGACCCTTACGATTACACTTGCTTTAGGGGACCTGGATTTTAGATTTCCTCGTGTGCTGGATGTGGACACTTGCGCCTGCTGCATGGGAACACAAAGGACCATCACGGCAAAAGTCATTACTCCAGAGGGAAGAGGCTGTGCAGCTCCCAGCTGTAATTAACTGCCTCCTGTGGATTCACCACCCCTAAACGAATGGACCCAGTTATTCCAATACCCAGGGCAGGAGCCTCACAGATCGGCAGCTCAGGTCTGAGGATGCGATGGTGGGTCAGTTGTCTCCCTTGGCTCTAGAAAGAGCTAAGATTCCTCTGGTGCTCAGTTTAACCCTGATGAAACCCTTGGATGTGAGGTTGCAGGCACCCCATGCAATCCTCAGGCATTTCTCTAAGCATGCAGCAGGAGGCCCAGGGCAGTTTCACCCCGCACACTGCTGCAATTTCATGCAGACCTGAGCACAGACAAGGTCCTGCTCACGACTGATCCAAGGAGGCCCTGGGCTGGTAATTGCAAAAACCACACCAAAAGGAGAGCAGAGCCATGGCCCAGGATATATGTAACCAAGAATGTCACATTTCTCTAAAAAGGAGCAGAAATGGGTTCATCTGCTGGAATAGGGTGGACTGGGATCAAGGAAAGTTTCTCCAGAAGACCCAAAATTTTCCTGGAAAGAGTTTTTAATATCCAAGCAGTGTGATATGGGGAAATTGCTCCACTGACAGCTTTTCCCCAAGGTCCCAAAGGGAGCACCCTGCGATCACAGCAGGAACATGGCCAGAAGAGGGACAAGGGCCATCAGGTGGCTCTCCTCCAGGTGCACTGGAGAAAAGGGAAGACTTTCAAAGTGCTGCATACTGGAGGGTCACAAAACACCTTTGCTGAGGTGGGAGAGAATTGCTTTTGAGGTAGAAAACAGAAAAGCCGGGAAGGTATAACATAGGCACAGGGGAGACCCCAAAATGGTCACTTCACATCCCTCTTGGTAATCAGTGTATGGAGTACCTGGAGATGAACCTAAATGCAGAGCACCCAGAGCAGGGTGACATTTCCTAACCGTCCGTAGGACAGGAACACCTCTGACGTAGGGAGGTCTGAGGATGGCAGCACATCATCATTTTAGGAGAGCAGACATTTGGGAAATTGTCCTGGACAGACAAAGGTTGTAGAAAGAAAGGCCAGAGCCCTGGTCAGATAAATCTGAGCATTATCCTGAATGCATGAAGTGTCCTTCAGGTTACTGGGTGGGTTGTTGCAGCGCTGGAGCCACCTGCTACCCCAGAGATGCTGGTGTGCACCAGGAAGATGGAGTCAAGGGTTTTTCCTTAGAGAACTGTCCTGCTATAATTTATGTCATGGAGCAGGGACTCCTGGAAGGTAGAAAGGGGAGAAAATCAGAGTATGGGATGAGGATAAAAGCTTCTTAGTGACAACAAAGATACTTAAAGAAAAACTTCAGCATCTCAGCTGTGTTGAGCACAGACAATCAGGGATGCTGCAGAGAAGAGACTGGGACAAAGGGGAATAAAGAGTGAAAGGAGGAAACTTCCAGTCCTATTTCCGAAGCACGAAGACTATTTCAGGGCAGCTCAACTGTTCTGAGCTGGCTTAAACATGCCTAATTTGGGGGAAAATGGTTGTTTTTTTAAAAAAACAAAGAAGCCCCTGATATCTGTATTTGAGATTAGGACATGATCCGAATTGGGATTGTGTCTGTTGGCACAAGAAAATTGAAAAAGTGAATGAGTCAAGTGAGTGCCACAGGGACATGCCAGACACAAGCACCTGGATGGGGGACATGCTGGGGAGAGCTTGCTGGCTCCCCAACACCCTCAGATTGTGCCCCAAACCAGCCAGAAATGGACACAGACAACACATGGGGGCCAGGGGAACCTCCCAGGCTCCAGGCTGGGCCCGCGGCCTCCGCTGCTGGCCCCAGGCCCCCCTGAGCAGAGCCCGGTCCTGGCCTCTCGCACCTCCCTGCAGGGCCGCAGGGACGTGGGGGAGCTCCCCCAGAGCCTCCTCCTCCTCTCCAGGCTGAGCAGCCCCAGCTCTCGCAGCCTCTCCTCACGGCTCCAGGCCCTGCTGCCCCTCAGGGCCCTGCACTGGGCTCTCCCCAGTGTAGCCAGGTCCCTCCAGTACTGGGAGCCCAGCACTGGGCCCAGCACTCCAGCTGCGGCCTCCCCCAGAGCAGAATAGAGTGAAAGGATCGCCCCCTTCCACTTTCTGACCATACTTTGTTGACCCTAGTCCAGGACACCATTAGCCTTCTTTGCAGCAAGGGCACGTTGCTGCCTCACGTCCCCAGAAAGAACAGCTCTTGCGGGACTCAATGGGGCCCAGCAATGAGGACAGGGGATGTTTGCAAGGAGACCCATGATCTGACCCTGACACACAGCCGTCCCCAGGGGGAACACTGCTCCAGGCCATGTTCCAGAGCCCGCCTGTCCATGCGTCCACTCCATGCAAAATCCCTCTTGGCCATTTCCCAAGGCTGGGGAGGGGAGATGTACGTCCTTTCCGGCCTGGTTGGCAGGTACATCTCGGCCAAGCATTCTCCCCAGGGCAGCCCTCCACAACAGGGAGCTGGGTGCAAGCCATGCCTGGCTCTCAAATATCCCCCTCTCTGCCCTCCAGTCCCCCCGCCCCGCTCCTACAGGGCAGCTGCCCCGGGGGGCCACTTGGCTTCCTCGTCCCGAGAGCCGTGCCAGGTCACCGGTTGCTGTTAGAAGACACCCTGGCTGGCACCCAGGGCTGACACCCGATGCATCACCACCTCGGAAGACACCGAGCTCGGCCCCCACCCACGGGCTTCCCCCAGGGTTGCCACCGGCTCTGCAGCAGGAGAATGCCCCGAGCTGCCCATCAAAAAGCTCCCTGACCACGAGGTGCATGGACCAGCCCCACCGTCCTGCACACCCAGCCACGAGTGGTGCATCTTCAGGAGGTCCCAGGTGGAGAAAGGTGCAGGCTGCACCGTGCAAACTGGTGCTTACAGTAGGGATCCGTGCTGGGGCGAGCCATGCCTGGGTGTGGAGCTATTTGGCTCAGCGAGGGCTTACATCATGGAGAGAAGATGCCATCCCTTACCCAGGGGCCTCCCCATTGCAGGGAGCATCTCCAAATTCCTGAAGGTGCATGCTAACCGGCACAGACTGTGCTGGGAAACGTAACAAGCCACGAGCTGCGGGGATCCGCTTACAGCGCCGGGCTGGGGACCTGGCAGCAGGACGTGTGAGGCTCCAGCAGCAGGTACCTCCTCATGCTGGGAGTAGGGAGGGGGACAAAACAGATCAGGCTCCGAGCTGGCACAGCCGGAGGTCCCAGCACCGGGGTAAGGTTTCAGGCTGGAGGGACAGGTGGGCTGCTCGGTGCTGCAGGCAGAGCTGGAGCAATGCAGTCAATCCTCCCACAACCTGCAGGGTGAGAGCGAGCAAGCTAGCCATCACCACGTCCCCCTTCCTGCCCCTCTGTCTGTCTGCCCTTGCACTCTGTCTGTCCCCTTTCTCAAGCTTTGGGGCCTCACACCCCTTCTTGCTGTTGTGCACAGAGTGATGCGCGGTGCAGCACCCCACGTCACATCAAAAAAATTCTGGCTGCACAGCCAGCCCTGGGGTCTGCCCTGGGACATCCACAAGTCCCTTCCTATCCCAGAGCTGTTGTGCCAGCTCTGCCAGGAGCCACAGCCTAAACTGGCCCTGGCAAACTGGTACCAGTAGCAGATATCCTGGCCATCCCTCCTTGCTCCACAGCAGAAGCTCCGTGAGCAGAAGCCCTGAGCCAGGTCCCTTAATGCACTCAGGCTGGCTGCTGGCTCAGTCGCTTAATAGAGTCCAATTGTCTATTTTTCATTATTGAACAATTCCCTTTATTGGGCTTTTTGGCTTGCCCAGGGAATCCAATCAATAGGTTCCCGAGGTAAGTGTTGGCCTCGTGTCCTCATCATCTCACCAAAGGGATCCGCTGTCCCTCTGTGTCCATCTGTCCCAGTGGCATTGCTGGGACCAAATGTTTGTGTGCTGGAGGGGGGAATTGTGTTTTTTCTGTCCCCACCAGCAGGGATGCTTGCTCGCTAACTGTCCCCAGAATGGGGCTGCTCTCCTAGGGCTGATAACCACTATCTGAGGGATTTGGGGTGCTGCCACATTCAGGGGGGAAAGGGGACGTGCAGGGATGGGTGGTGCTGGTGCTGGGTGCAGGGTGAGAGCCTTGCTGAAATGGTCCCATTCAGCACCTCCAGCTCTATTCCAGCAGGGCCTGGTTTTCATCCCAGTTCCCTTACCACCTACTTTTGGAGGCTTTTCATCCCAGTTCCCTTCCCACCAGCTTTTGGAGGCTTTTAATCCCAAGCACATGGAAACATGCATTATTCTTTGTATATAGGGACTGCTACACCTCCTAGAGAGGGAACCACAAGTAGCAGCACACCCACACAACCCCACACAACCCCAGGGATGCTGATGTAAAAATGGTGCGTGCCCACCAAGGACACATCCACACTGCTTGGTTACACAGACCCCAGACCGTGCTGCATGGAGCACCCTGTAGCCATACTGCCGCTTGCATTCCCTCCAGGCACAACACGGCCATCCCATACAGATCACTGCAAACAGTCCTCAGCCCACCCTAACACCCTCACAAATCTCTGGAGACGGCATCAGCTGGCCTGAGCCCACCCGAACAGCACGGGTGATGAAGCCCCACTGCCCAGAAATGTCTTCAGGGTAAATTATCGTTATGGATGCAGCCCATGGGAGGCTCTGCAAAGGTTTTCAGCCCAAACCAGCAACTGCACTGCATGCCCTGTGGTGCTCATCCTTCAGACCCTGCTCCTGGAGGCAGGGGAAGAAGCAGCACCATCTGCCAGCCCTCCCCACCGGGGCTCCTTCCCACCCGTGCCACGAAAACGTCTCATCGTTTGCAGGGGGGAGACCCTGTGAAGGGAAGGCTCACACCCAGGGAAAGCCACCATCAGAGATTGTTGGCCCTATTAGCAGCCAGGGACACCCGGCACATCCCGCTGCTGACGGCGAAGTCAGCTTTTATAGGATGTTCCCACCTTACGAGGCTGCAGGGAAAAGACGGAAATCTTGCTAGGAGTGACCCCTAAAGGCTGCGAAGCTGAAGAAGCCCAAAGAGAGGGATTTTCTTAAGAAAAGGAGAGGGTGCGTGAGCCCAGGGTGGGAGGGGTGAATTTGGGGGTACACGGCCATCACCGTACAGGAATACTGCGTGTGTGTGCGTTTGTGCCTGCGTGGGATGCACTGCGATGCCCATGGGAGTGTCTGCAGGACAAGGGGTCTGGCTTGAGGTTTGCTGGGATGGGGTGGGCTCAGATGTGTTTTTAGGGGGTGCCACTTCTCCTCGTGTTTCAGAAGCCTTTTCCTTACCTTAAACAGGGTGATCAGAGCCACCAGGGGTGGAAAAGGAGGCAGCAATGGCAAACAGAGCAGCTTTCAGCCAGAAGTAACCTTTAAAGCACCAGCGATGCTCTCTTGCAAGGGTGTCCTGTGCCTGTGATGCCCACGTAGACACTCGCACCTCTTCCAACACCACCCCAGCCTTCCTGGTGAAAGGCACGGCTTTGCACGCACGGCTTCACAAACATAGTGAAGGAGCAGGATCCCTTGGAGACCTGGACTGTGCGTCAATCCCGGAATGGGAAACTCAAAATTCCCCAAGCCAGGGAGGTTTTTCGTCATGGCTGCAGCTCCGTGTAACCCGAGAGGCAGCAAAATTAAAATCACTCATCGCGGGACATCGGCGGGGGGAGATTAATGCACTTGAGCCATGACAGCTCGCAGGCCAGAGGGACATGTGCTCCCAAAATTGTGAGGTGAGAAACTCATCACCTAGAGGCCACAGCCAGGAGAGCCCCGGGATGGGCAAAGCGGGGCCGAGGCAGGTGGCAGGGTGCTCTGCATCCCTGCTGCGGGGAGGGTTTGTTCTTCTTCTTTTCTCCCCTAATTGCTCATCAAAACACCCTGCTCCTTCCTGGGCAGGATTCTGCATCTGTGGGTGGTGTTGGTGCCATTCTGTTCCACAAAGTCCCCACTGCCCCTTCAATTTATTTGGCCTCCTAGTGCACATGGGATTGTTTCGGCTCTCTGATAGAAGGAACCAGATTTCTTGGGAAAATAATCATATTATATATATATATATATAAAAAAAAATGCATGCTACATGGCATGCATGCATTTTAGGATAAATAAGGAAGAGAAAGCTGCACTGGGGAGGCCCCAGGTTTGGGGGACAGAACACGAGAACAGGCATGTTTAACCCCGCAGGCACAGCCAGCTGCTGTTCCCATGTTACGTTTCACCCAAATTCACCAGGAATACAAATCCCATTTAAAAGCCACACCTTGCCTGAGCTCTCCCTGCAGAAGCGCTCTCCCATGCTCTCCTTCTGCCAAGGACCACACCTGGGGGGGGGGCTGCAGACCCATGGGGCCACCACGGCCGTGCCACAGGGTCCTTGTGCCTCTGTGGGACCCACACGTGGGGATATCCCCTCGCTGGGGCAGGACAGCAGCCAGGCAGGAGTGCAGGTCTCGAGGGAGGACAGCCTTCCACCGCAAGGCGCAGGTCCAGCCGCCGAGCTATTCTGGGTGCCTCATTTTCTCACCCGTGCTCCGTTGATCAGTTTTCCTTTGGCTCTTCCCCAGTAGACACAGCAGCCCTCCTCTTGACAGGCTGGAGGTGTTCTCCTTCCCTTCCAAAGGTCATCATCTCCTCTCCAAACCATCCCTGCCGTAGGGCAGCCCGAGTGGGGAGCTCTGAGCACCCACAGCTCACCTCGAGGTCCCCTGGAGACACAAGCGCCTTCAGCCCTGAGCTTCTCAAGGGAAAAGGGGGGCACCTAAATAAGAGGCTATCTGAAACATGAAAGCAGCTGCTCTGCAGAAGCAGCTGGAGCACACCCCAGACCTCAGAAAACTCATGAAATACCCTTTGCTATCCCCCGTAGACCCATCATCATTGTTCGTCACTTATGGCTGGTGCTTGGCAGTGGCACTTTCACCAGACAGCTTGGACAAATGCTGTCAGGAGCACCATCCACCTTGCCAAAAGCCCAAAGGTCTTGCCCTTGTGGGCTTGCTGCCCGCGTAGGCACTGGGCAGAGAACATGGTCACTGCTCCAGACACAGAGATGCCCCAGGCGTTTACCTGCTGCTGGCAAACAGAAAAAAGCCTTTTGCACCTGAAGATCTGGTGTGAGGGCTTGGTGAACCCTGGGGGACAGCCAGGTCCTTTTCAGCTTCCAACAAAAATGTCCAACTCATGGACCAGACCAGACCCTGGGCACCCAGCTGACATTGCTGCCTGCCAGGAACCTACAGACCATTGGTACTGGGCAGAAATTGTGGTCTCCTTTTCAAAATTGTGGCTTCCTCTTCAAAATTGTGGCCTCCTCTTCAAATAAGTGTCAGATAAATGCTGTCAGAGGGGTGCCCCCTGGCAGCTCAGGACCTGAGATATGTGCACAGAGCATCACCTCTTTCCCAGCACACAACCTGAGACATCTACAAAAAGGCACCCAGCTGAAGACATGCAGGGAGGACCCAAGGGACTCCATCCTGCCAGCCCACCCCAATGGTTCCTCCGGAAAACCCCCAGCCCCACACCTATTTCTCCCACTGTGTCTTCTTCCCCCTGCCTGCAGCACCTCTTTTACTGCACGGCCAACAAAGAGCTACTTAGGGCTGATGCACGTCTTGTGTTGGAGCCAGAGGCTGGCAACAGAGAGGCCCAGGCACTTTGAGGATTAAACACACTCTGGTTTATTGGTGGGGAGCAGAGCCAAAGTTGGTATTTTCGTGGGGGTTGCTTGCTGGGGAAATCTCTGCCCTGTGTCCGGGGATCTTGGGGCAAGCCCAGCTGTGCAAAGTCTCTTCCAGGTGGGATTGTCCCAACCCTGGTGGTCTTCCATATGGACAGTCACTCCAGCTGATGGTCTTGGCCACCAGCTGCCTCTGGTGGGGACAGTGGGTGCCCAGATGCTCCAGGCTTTGGAGATGCCTGGATGTGATGAGAGGTGCTAGCAGCCTTGGTGAAACTGGGAGCTGGGAAACTGTAGGGTCTGAGATCACCCCATGGAGCTCGGTGAATGTCTCCCACACCATAAACCAGCGAGCCTTGGTTCACAGCCGGCTCAGCCAGGTGTTCCCCAGTATAAAGCCAAGATAACATAGACCCGTTTGGAGGCCTTTTCATTTCTCCTCCAGTTTCTGAGCTGCCACTTACTTTCTTTCATCTTTTTTTTTTTTTTTTTTTTTTTTTCCTGAAGCAACGAGATGTGGCGTTGGGCTTCGTGTTCAGATGTTCCTCTCCCCTTAATCTCAGGGCTCCAGTCTCAAGGCAGAAGCACAAAACCCTTCAAGACAAAGACAAGAGGCTCTCATACCCCAGCTACAACCCCCTGTTAGTTGGGCCCAACTGCCCATAAGGGATTTTGGAGCCAACCCTATAAGATCCCTACTTCTCCTGGACCAAAAGAGGTGGTAACCTTCTCCTTTTCCTAATATAGGTTGACTGGGATGCCGGGGCCTCTGCTGGGAAGAAAAAATGATCATAGGACTGTCCAGAGGCTTTCCCTTGGGCTAACCTTGCCCTTGACTCTGAAACAGCAGGGTGTCAGAAAGGAAGAGTGGCGAGGAGAGGGTGCTCTCATGGTGGCTTGTAATTGTGTGTTTTTGTCAGCATAAAGCCTGATGTAACTATGTTTATGGGGTGGAATCACACTTGGAAAGATGCAAAGTGCACTAGCAGCAGCATTGCACCAGTGACACCGGTCTAAGGACGCAGGCATTGCAGGGAGTGGAAATGTTTTTCATTAGAGCAAGTGACATTACCCCCAAAATAACAGCCCGGCATTCAGGCACACCAGCCCTTCCCTCCCATTCCCACGTGTATGAAAAGCCCTTCCAGCACAGAGCTGGGATTAATTTAATAGCAATAATCCCCGGATCATCCCCAGATGAATGGCCCGGCTGGATGGCAGTGGTTAAGGGCTCCTCTTCATTTCCTGTCCCAAAACTCTGACCACGGAGTGGGGCAGGAGTCCTGTGCCTTCCTCCTCTGCCCTTGGGCCAGTCGGGGTGACATTTCAAGGAGCTGCATGGAGGCAGAGGGATGTTGTCATAAAATTAGCCATCTCCCCACCCTAACGCGTGTGATTATCAGAAACGACACTGGGAGAGCCCAGGTCCCCCCAGGTTAAGTCCAGCCATGGTGGGTTGGCATCTGTAGGACATTGAATCAGGGCTTGGCTCCATCATCCTATGAATTGCCTGCCTTTGCCAGGTTAAAATCCCACTCTGTCCTCTGTTTCTGAGGGGCTCAAGCTGTTTTGACACTACCTCATAGTGACCACCCGGGTAGCAACTTTTCACACCAGCTTTCCAAGCATCACTTAAGAGGCCAATGGGACCTCAAAAAGACTTTGAGGACGGAGAGCTTGACATCAACCCTCCCAGCGCTGCCTGCTGGCTTGGAGCTGTCCGGCACCATGGGAGACGTTTGGGATGAGATAAGGGAGATAGATAAGGCAGCCCAGCAAAGGGACAGCTCAAAGAGTGGAGGGGAGAGCCCACAGCCAGATGACAGATAGCCGGAGAGGTCGGCAAACGGAGGCAGTCCTGAAACACTGTGCAGCACGAGAAACGTGTCAGGGAGATGAACAAGCAAATCGGAGCTGCCCGGTGGAGGTGGATAAATGAGTGATAGATGCATGGCACTGCTAGACGGGTGATGGATACCGGGGTCGCGGGGACGCCGCAGACAGGAGGGATGTGTGTGCCGCGGGAGCCGTGAGGAATCTCATTCCCTGCGCGCGAGGCACTCGCCTGCAGTCCCCTTGGGGCCCCCTTTAAAAGAACATTTCCAGAACCTGCTTCATAAACATTGCAGGGGGGCTTGGGAGGTGGGGTGTGGGTAGAGGAGCTCGTTCCCAACTCGCCAGGTTGTCTTCAACAGAAAATGAGCCTTAAACAAATCAGGCTTGGTTTATCGGGGCTTCAAACACCCGCGTGCGCTCACACAAACACACGCGAAGAAAATCTCAAAAACAAAACAAAAACTGGGGGGGAAATCAAAAGTAAAAAGAAGAATTACAAAAAAAAAAAAAAAAAAAAAAAGCCCCATATTTTAGAGTCAGCTGAGAAGTGACAAAGTAATTTGCTCCTGGCAGTCTATCACGGCAGTCTAATTCCCAGTGACACCATTCAGCTGCTGACTACACTAACTGTCAGAGTCAATTAGCCGGGAGCCAGCAGCGCAAAGTGTTTACGGGTGCTAAAATTCACTCCACACGCTGTGCGGAAGTGAGAAAAAATTACTTTGAGGGAAGGGGGGAAATTCAAGCGGCTTGCTTTAATGCTAACGATTGCCTCCGCCGCTCCCCAGGATGAGAGGAGGGCCTGGAGGATGCCAGGAGGTGAAGGGGAAAGGCAGGACCGAGGATGTCCGGGAGTGCTGTGGGTACCTGGGCATGTCCATCCTGGAGCTCACCACCACGGGAGGTGGGACAGATCCTGCAGTAGAGCTGGGATTCGAGCCAGCAGGGCCAGCTGGAGGAAGCAGCGGAGGTTTGGGCTTTCCCCATCCCTGCAGGAGATGTGGTTTGGCGAGCCAAGAAAGGGGCAGGCACCCCTCCATGAATGGCATGCGCTCACTGCAGGATGTCTAGCAGAGAAATAACCAATTTTTCCTGCCACCAAGGCCACAGAATTACACAGACAGCATCCCCAGGCCACCCTCACCACCACGAACCCCTCGCAAGGGGTACAAAGAGAAGATTGAGAAGCACTTCTTTACTGTATGGATGACGGAGCACTGGCACAGGTTGCCCAGAGAGGTTGTGGAGTCTTGGAGATCTTCAACCCCATCCGGACAAGGTCCTGGGCACCCAGCTCTGGGTGTCCCTGCTTGACCAGGTGGACCCAGAGGTGTCTCCAACCTCAGCGGTTCTGTGATTCCACGCTCTGGCCAGACGGACATCAGCACTGCAATGGCCTGATTTTTTTTTTTCCTGGAATTTTTTACTCTCATTGCTTCTGGCTAGAGAGATGGGATAAGCACATCCAGACAGGGCTTTTGTAGCGTGGTTCAGTCATGTTGGAATTGGCACAGGTAAATGTAGGAGCTGGATGATTTTCCTATTTTGGGAAGCTTTGAGATCTTTTTTATTCTTATTTTCTTCTCCCCCCAGTCAGTAGACAGGAAGAAAACAGAATTAAATCAAATTGAATTGAAACGAATTGAATCAAATTGAATAGTTCCGTTGGAAGAGGCCTGCAAAGATCGTCCAGTACTACTGCCTGACCTCTTCAGGGCCTACCAAAAGCTAAAACTTATTATTAAGGGCATTATCCACTGACAGGTGTGATGTACCAACCCTCTGTTCCAGTGTTTGACCACCCTCACAGTGAAGAAATCTTTCCTGACGTCCAGTCTGAACCTCTCCTGGTGCAGCTTTGTGCCATTCCTAAGCATCTTTTACAAGTTGCATCTTGTAATTGCAATTTATTTATCTCCTCTCCGCAGTCAAAACCCACTTGGGGCCAAACTACAATGTTGTCTCTCCTTTTGCAAATTGACTGCAGTTGTGACTTTTCCGCCATTTCGTAGATATTTCAGTGGCAGCACATTCACCTTTCCTGAGATGAAGAGAGAAGGCTGAAAGCAGGGTTTGTAAGAACAAGGGGTATTTTCAGAGTTTCAAAGCTGTCCATGAAAAATCCATCAAGAAGTACATGGACTTCGCTTTCCTGTGAAAACAATCAGTTCTGGCCTATCGTCTGTTATTTTTTTAGAGCAAGAAGGTCCTGGCCAGGTGCTGTGCATATCCCAGAGTGCCCAAAGCTGCGTGGTTAATTCTTCTGCCATGCCAGGATCTCAAACCAATCTCCTCAGACCTATGGTACCACCAAAACCAAGTCCAGAAGAGGTCACTTCTTCACCACCTTTCCTCCTTTTTGTATGAAATGTGTTCAGATGCTGCTTATCTCCCCAGTTTCTCTTGAATTAGCCTTGGAACCAGAAATAAACCTACCCCAGGGATGAGCACCCCCCCCCCATCTGCTGAGATGTGGATGTCCCATGGATGCTGCTGTGCTCATCACTGCTCAAAGCAGGACGCTGGGCTTGTGGGGTCGGATCCCTTCCCACAGCACTCGCATCCCTTTTTCTCTGATCAGTGAAACTGGATGAGAACCAGGGAATCATAGAATCATAGAACATCCCGAGTTGGAAGGGACCCATAAGGATCATCGTGTCCAACTCCTGGCAGAGAGAGAGAGAGATGAATTTCTAACATCTTTATGTCCTTGTAGAAAGAGCAGGTGGCTGCGTAAAAAGGGTGTTGCTTTGGATCCAGCCCATGGCCCTGGCCTTTAAACCTTCCCCTTTCCAGGGTTACCTGGCCCCTCTCCACAGAGGGGGAATCTCCTTCCCTGCAGGACGGGGTGATCCGAAAGGGCAGCCCAGCGCTGGTATTTACTGATGTAAATCGGTGCTGTCACCCTCGAAGCACCAGTTTTTCAATATCTGTGCGACCAGACAGTGCTTCCCCCTCCCCGTCTAGAGGTGGGGAAACTGAGGCAGGAGGGAGCTTTTTCCCCATTTCTCACATATACCTTTATACCGTTTGAAATTCAGCCTCGTTCTCAACTTCAGAGACCAGGCAGAAACCTCCCACTCCAAAAAAAAAAAAAAAAGGGGGGGGGGGGGGGAAAAAAAAAAAAGAGGCTGATAATGACCACACCAACCTGGAGGAGGAGGAGGTGGGCTCGACCGCCAAGCCACCTCCTGGGGAGAGATCTTGGAATTGCAGTGGACACAAAACACCAGGTCATGCTGTGTGGCCATGACTTCAAGCTTCTGGCTCCAAATCACTAAATGCAACCTAATAGCAGCTATTTCTGCCCCTAAGCAGCAGTAACATTAAACTTTGGACCCCTGGCTTGCCCACCCCTTGCTCTCTGCCTGCTTCCTCTCCCAACTTTGAGGAGATTGTGCTCGATGAGGTGCTAATCTGCGAGTCCCTGAAACAGAGGTTGAGTCCCAGCCTTGCTATCACCAATTACACTGGAGTCATCTCACCTGCCCTCCCTTCTGCCTGTTCTGCTGTGAGCTCTAGGCAGTGGTCCATGGCCTCCACAAGTGCTGTCGTAATTGCAGGTAGCAACTGCAGCCAGTGCTCAGGACACTTCAAATATCGCGGCCGAGGAAGAGAAGCACTTAGCACAAAGCAAGCAAGAGCCCTAAGTCCTCCAGAAAGTCCTGGGAAGCTCAACGGGTCAGTGTTGGAGGTCGAGCATCCCAACAGCACAAGCCAGCAGGGTTTCCACTACATCAGCAATGTGTCTGGTGGGGCGGGGGGCTGTTCTGGGCAGGTTGTCTTTGCTGTCCAAGGGCATTTGTGCAGTCGGATCCTTTTTGTTTGTGTTCAGGTTGGTACCAGCACGACGCCATGGCCAGCTGGGGAACCCCTCAGCTTCTTCTGCAGGAGGATGCAGACTGGTGAAGGCAATATTGACCCTACCCCGTGGTCAGGCAACCCTGGGCAAGCAAGGGACAGGGGACTCGTACCCGAGCTGAGCCCTTATGCCTCGAACATCCCACCCAGGACAAGCGCAATGACACCAGCGCGCCATCGTGTTATCTCTGAGCTTATTGTGTAGTTAAACCTCCGGATTGCGGGTCTGATAACAGAAACAGCTAGAAAGGTCAACGTGGGGAATGGGAGAAGGAAACTGTTTGTTTACTGGGGTATAATGTCATGTTTTTTTCTTTTAATTTCTTAAAATATTTCATGATCCCTTCAAGGAAATCTCACCGGCAGCCTATGACAATGACCCCCAAGTGGGAACAAAGCCTGGGGATAAATATTCCCATGGGAAACTGCTCGCCTACCCATGGGAGAGTAGGCTAAGCTGTACATGGCAGTGAAGGGCTGAAATGGGTCCAAAAATACCCAGACTGGAGTCCAGAGCCTCCCTCTGCCACCACAGCCAGACCTGGAAGGGAGTAGGATAACCTCAGGAGCAGAAGGCCTATGATGAGCCCATGGAGCAGCCCAAGCACCCGGAGCTCCTTTTGTCCCTGAGCACGGCCAGAACAACATCCACCCATCCTGGGAGGAGAATGGACCCAAATCCACGTATTTTGTTCTGTTGCTGTGAAGTTAGGAGGAGGCTGCTCTCCAATGAAAGGGTTTTGTGAGGTGCTGGGTTCATCAGGGCTCAGCTAGCAAAACAGACGTTCATTTCCCATGGGCTTAGAGGAAACAGAATGGGGCAAGGAACAGAATTGGACTCCACTGATCTGGGGAGATCTCTAGAGCATCCCTCTGTAGGCACCAAATCACCCTGGGGGATGGTATGGCTGAATTATCAACCACACCTTGATTCAAGGGATGCAGCTGGTGCAGGAGGACAGGCAATGACAAACAGAAAACCTTTGCCCCGAATAACACCATCCCCACTAGAGGCATCTCCTAAACCGATGACTACAGCCAGGGGCTGAGGTCCAGGCTGCGTCCCTCTCTTCCCCTCCCAGGGGACACCCAGGGCTAAGGAAAATGTGCAGCAAGGACATTTCCAACACAACATTCACAACAGAAGAGATGGGGAAAGACCTGGCTCCATGGCTGGGGGCTCTGTGGGGTCATGAGCTCCATCAGACGCTGCAAACGACCCCAGTTGGGGGTTTCCATCATCCTCCAGAGCTCATCCACCAGTTCTTTCTTGGCAGCTATGTGCCATGCCCAGGTCTGAAACCCGGACCTACGACGTTGTTGATGTGAGAGCTGCAGGTCCTGCTCCTACACCAGGTCCTCATGATGTAGGAACCTGACAGCAAGGCGTGGTCATTGTCCTCCTGTGACATCTTTGGGACCACTTCTGGCCTGTTGGGCCAAATATCAGGTTGATAGGCCCTGTTTGAGACACAGTAATCCAAAGGCCATCCAGTCTGCTACAGTTTTTTAATAAAAAATGGAGTACAGAACAATACAAAAATCTCCGTGTCGCTCAGATGTCTTTTATTCCTCAACAAAGCAAATTAGGGGAGTCTTGGAAATTTCATTTTTGACATATGGGGAGCACTTTTCTTTTGCAGGGATCTGTTTTCCCCATTTATAATAATTCTTTTTCCTCCCTTTCTTCTTCCTTTGCTAGTGGTGAATAAGGATGGTATTTTTTTTTAATTTTTTTTAGGAGGAAAAGAAGAAAAAAAGAAACAAGAGGACAAATATAAACACAAGTTCCAGCAAATAAGGTGGTCAAATGACACAGTTCCCATTTCTTTTGGGATTTTGCACTGAAATGATCCCTTTTCTACAGCTGACCCAGAACCCAGGAGCATCGTTGTTGCTGATGAGACTGTCCAAAAGCAGGTGACCTGCTGTGGACTAGCTCTTTTTTTTCTACAATAATGTGTTTTCCCTTCTGATTAACACGTCAGGGGATTCATCCCTCCAATGACTTTAGTATGAGGGATCCTGGTGGTCCCATGGGCAAGAGGAGGGCTGCGACAGGACAGGCACAGCTCCCCAGCTGCTCTGTCCCCCCCAGATGTCTCATTGAACTCTGTGTCCCTGCAGGTCATCAGCCAGGGAGCGTGTCCCTTGCACACCAGCTAGTGCAAAAGCAGTTTGGCAAAAGTCCTGTGATTATAAGCAGTAAATTCTCCTTGGGTAGCTCTGGAGATTACCAAATTCCATATTTTTGAATATGTCTACCTACCCTGAGAAATTCAAAGCCAGAACCCAACTCGGTGTGAAACTGCAACTGAGCCATCAGGGAGCTGCAGGAACCTGGCCATGTGCTGTCATCTGGTTTTTGATACTACTTGCCTCGGAGCAGACAAAGTCTGCAAGATCCAGCAACCAGAGGCAAAGCTCGACCAGCTCAACCTGGAGGTGCACAGCAGGTTGCTTTTGCAGGGGGCAACCAGCCATGGCAAGAAGGAAGCAGCACTTCCAGTAGTGTCCTTTCAGCTTTTGCAGATATCTCTACGTGAGATGATCCTGTCCAGCCAGAAGTTATGGTTCGATGACCAATAAATAAATAAATAAATAAAAATTATAGCAGCTTAGTGAGCTACCCACCTTCAGCTGAGCTCTCTGTGCTGGTCACCTACCCCAGTGTGGCTTCACTTAACCCCTAATCAACATCACTCGTGCTAAAGCATTTTGGTGGCTGAGCATCCCAAGGACAGGGGGATACCACTGCTCAGCTGATGAACCATAACAGTGGGATTATGCAGGAATGAGTGGTGTGAGGTGTCCTGCCAACCTTGTCTAGATGTTGGTACCAAAGCGTCTCACTCCTACTGAAACCTGCCAGAGTTTGGCACCTAAAACCTAAAGAAGACTGCCTTGCACAGCTCTGTCTCCTAACCTTTAGGCTGTCTCTCTGGGCAGGAGCACTCCAGCATGTCTAGAAGTTCATCAAAAGCCACCTTTTGGCCCTAGGATCATGGACTGAAACACATAAAGAAAAAATCAGAGACAGCGGGTGATTTATCAGCTAGAACCAGAGGCACATATTCGTTTCATAAAGCCACACAAAAGAAGCAACTGATCCACCCCATCTACAGCAAATCCTTCAAGGAGAACCAAGAGACACCCAAGAACTGTGACCTTGTCGCGCTGCTCAGAGGCAGCTGAGTCCAGTGGGAATTGATGGTTCCCAAAGCAGCAGAGATGACTTTGAGCATGCAGAGATGCAAAGCTTGGACCAGGCAGCCTTATCCAGCAGGACACTTGGGATAACAGGGCGCAGACACTTGTGGGACTCCAGGCTCTGCCATGCCTTTGTCTTTGGGGCTGGACACAACCTGGACTATCAGGAGGCTGTGACATTTCTGCACTGCTGACAGACCCTGACACGCACCAGGAAGAGAAAGAAGTGATTAGGAAATATTCATGAAGGTTTTTGTTATGGTCCTGTGGCTCAAAGGGTCTCAGATCCTTGTTCCCAAATGCAACAGTTTCAGGTACAGAGCAGTCCCGTGTGTCACTGCAGGGTTCAGGATGCACAGCCAGGCAGTCAGAACCTAACTGGGGAGGATAACACACCTCCCAGCCAGCTTGTGGCATGGAGGGGAAAGAGAAGTTGACACCTAAATGACAGGTTTGGAAGAGCATGGATGGATGGATGGAAGGATGGATGCATGGAAGAAGGATGGATGATGGATGGATGAGTGGATGGATGGATGGATGGGTGGGTGGGTGGATGGGTGGATAGATGGGTGGGTGGATGGATGGATGGATGGATGGATGAGCAGTCAGACAAAAAGATGTCTGGATTTTATTTTTTTGCAAAGCCTTAGTGACTTGAATAATTTCCCTTAAGCTTGTAGATCCCACCAGACAACCCATAGCCCATTCAACAGGGTCACGTTCCACCACCTTCTCTCCTGGGAAGCGCTGACCAAGGTCCTCCAGCAGCTTGCAGACTGCTCTCACATGGTGCTTAGCAGCTCCCCTGCGCACCACGCAGCCCTGGTGAGCGCTGCCACTGCCCCAGACCCCGCAGTTAGGGCTGTGCCTGGGGATGCACTCAGGTGTTAAACACGACGCGACAGCTGCCAGCCAGCAACATCCCACCTTGAGCAAAGGGCTGCACGACTTCCAAAGCCCTCTGCTCCCACCGCGCCGTGGCTGGACGCAGGCTCAGCCTGGAGGTGCTCAGGGATGCAGAGCTCTCGTGCGAGTCCGGATCCGTGCGAGGACCAGGCATCGTGCTGCTACATCGGAGTGGGGAGGGTCCACGCCACATCTCTGAGGATGTCTGCGGAGCAGGAGACCTCCGGGAGTCGCACCAGCTCCTCCTGGAGTCATCAGGGAGAAGCTGGTGTCTTCAGGTGGGATTCACCTGGCTTTCTGCAGGCATCAAGGTTTGGATGAGATGAACTGCCCCTCCTGCGGGGCGTTTTTCTCCCTGGCAGAAGAGACAGCCACGTTGGGTGCAGATGTGTGCATTTGGAACAATGAGTCCCTACTGACATCTTCTTTTTCTTTCTTTCTTTTTTTCTTTCTTTTTTTCTTTCTTTCTTTCTTTCTTTCTTTCTTTCTTTCTTTCTTTCTTTCTTTCTTTCTTTCTTTCTTTCCTTTCTTCCTTCCTTCCTTCCTTCCTTC
>CM021698.1:154150624-154171835 GCA_011074415.1 Stictonetta naevosa
TCTTTTTCTTTTTTTTCTTTTTCTTTTTCTTTTTCTTTTTTTCTTTTCTTTTTCTTTTTCTTTTTCTTTTTCTTTTTCTTTTTCTTTTCCTTTTCCTTTTCCTTTTCCTTTTTTCTTTTTTTCTTTTTTTTTTCTTTCTTTTTTCTTTTTCTTTTTTTATTTTTTATTTCTGTTTTTCAAGAAACAAGTAGCAACGGCACTTCCTCGGTAAAAACACCCATCCCTTTCAAAATCCCCCACGAGAAGAAGCCATCAAACTTCACTGTCACCCCTGTCTGCACACAGGTTTCCTCCAGCCTCTGGAAAGCTCAGCTCCAGAAAACCTGCCCGGGAGAGGGGCTTTGCCACCTCCCTTCTCTCCTATGGGGTGTTCATGTGGGGAACAAAAGTGCCTCAGCCCTGGCACAGAGGGTTTAGTGCCCAGATCTATGCAGGCACGTGACATTTATTGACACACCCATGAAACTTCCTAAATTTGGATCAATTTTAGGAATTGATCTGGAGGGAACCTGAGGAACCTGCAGCAGCCCTGGAACTCCTGAATCCCAAGCTGATGGCATCACAGAAAGTCCACCTCCCCCCTTCCCGTGCCCCGCACGAAAGCAAACGATAAGGAGCTGGATCCACCCAGGGAGAGGCACTCAGGGGGGACGGCAGGAGATAACGCTCCCCGAATTATTCACGACGCAGCCCATGGCAGGAGTTGGGGAAAGGAGGTGGGAGGGAGGCAGAGAGGGAAAAAAAAGAAAAAAACACACACGACAAGCTTGTCAGTTGACTTCTTAAGCAAAAGCCAGCAAACCGTGCAGTCAGGCACCGAGTCGGGTTTCTCCCAATTAAATTTAACAAGTGACGCCCCTGAATCTTTCATGAGCATTCGGGAAATTTTAGCCCATCTGTCTTGATGCGCGCACACACACGAGTCTCGCGCTTCTAAACGCCGCGACACGGCAGCGATCAAGCCCTGCAATTTTGTACCAGCCCCGGCGGGGCCTGGGGGACTTCAAAAACCCCCCTGTGCTGGGCAGGGGGTGGGGGGGGGGTGCGAGGTGGCCAAAGGGAATTTTGGCCATGCCATGTGCATGCGGGAGGCACCGCCGTCTCCACCGCCGTCCCCCCATCTCCAACACCCTCCCTTCCTCCCGCGTGATCAATTGTCACTTTAATTATCTGTCGGGCCCGCGACGTGCCGGCAGGTTCCCCAACCTGAGTCAGGCTTCAGAGGGGCTCCCGGGTCTCGGCGTGCTCGTGCGCGCGGCGGCGGCGGCTTTCAATTAAAGCTCGGAGCTAACCTGAAAGAGGCTCGCCGGCGGGGGCGAGCAACCGAGCCGGGGAGAGGAGGGGAGGACCACGAGCCGAGGGAGGAGGGTGCCGACGGGTGAACCACGGAGGGCTACGAGGCTGCAAACAGAGGGGTGGGATGGTGGAAGCGGGGGGTACCTGCCCCCAGGGAGAGGGAGGAGGGATGGGGGGAATGTCAGCCTCCCAGAGATGCTCAATATAAGGATGCCTTTCTGGGGGGGGGGGGACACCACCCGTTGTCCCCGCTTCATCATGGTGGCAAGAGCACAAGGCTCGGTATGGCCCAAGAGCTCTTTGTACCCTTGGGATCAAGGGATTTTGAGATCTGGGGAGTCCTCTGCAAGCACGGTGGTCCTGGCCCCACCTAAGCCCCATTGCAAGCAGAGGGAAGGGGTGAACGCAACGCTGGCAAGCGATGGGAGCAGAACTTAGGGGCAGGCAGCTGGATGGATCCAGGGCTCTGGGACAAGACAGTTTGCGTCTGCCTCCTCCTGCAGCTTTGGAGGCTGAAGGTGCAGCAACAATGAGGCAGGACCCAGGTTTATCCGTGCCAATGAGCTCAGATGGAGCAGCCAGCACAAGAGAGGGTGTTGGGTTTGGGATGAAGCAGAGTGGCCACGTGCCGGGGGTGCTGAGCATTGTGGAAAGCCCACACCATGCAAGGGCCACCTCCACCCTTCCTGCCCCCAGGAGATCCTCCTCCAAGCTCTTTGGTTGCTTCAGCAGCAAACCACACCGACGCAAATTCAGCTACTTTCTCTCTGTTTTGACTGCACCTGGAAGCAATAAATCCCGACGGGTCTGAGTGATGCTCTGCTTGCCCCGCGTTGGATTCAGGTCTTCTCCAGGACGTGAACAGCACCATGCAAAGCTCTTCAGTTCTTCAGTCCATTATTGTGGTCCTTGTCACGCCTGGTGTGATACCACCTGCCATCCCTCAGAAGTCCAAGCCCTCACCATGCCCTGTGCAGCAGAGAAAAGGACAGGTCCTTGTCATCAGCAGCCTGCTTTCTAAACATTTTACAATTTAAATTGAATTGCACACGTTCACAGTCTAAGTACACCTTGGCTATTTCTGGAGTGTGCTTTTTTTTGTTTTTGTTTTTTGTTTTTTTTCCCAAGCTCTAACGACTTGATGCTCCAAGAGCGAAGCTTTCACTGCCTCGGCTGGTATATGTTCAGCACAGGAGCTGCTGGACCAGGAGGATGGTTTCTGTGCCTAAGTGATGCTCCTGGCTCCATTTTGGTGGAAAACACCTGGATCCCAGGGGAGATGAGGTGGAAGGACCTCTGGTGGGGACACTGCTGGGAAGATCCGTGCCAGCTCTGTATCCGAACAGGAATAAATTCTGGGCAGAGCCAGGCGTAGGCTGGCTGCTGAAATATCTCCAGTATGGGTCAAAACGGGCCATTATGTGTTAGCCCATGTGCAGAGGTGTGGCACCAACAACCCTGTCCCCATTCCTCTGGTTCTGCACAGCTCTCCAAGACCCCCAGCACCCACCATGGGGGTTCCTTCCCTCTCTTCTTGCAAAGAGCTCATCTTTTCTGGACCACCAGGACAGCCACAGCCCTTCTCATCCCAACATCCCCCCAGTTCCTGGGGCTGTGGGGTTGGATTGTCCCCGGCCCGAGCCAGTCCCCATTCTCAGCCTTCCACACTGACACGCTCCGTGTCCTGATCCCTTAGCAGTGTGGGTTGGAAGCAAATGCATAAATGCCTTTGGTGTCCCACGGGGAGAGGGATGGTGCTGGCTTCAGCTCATGCACAGCTTGGGGAAAAAAAAAAAAAAAAAAGGTGCCAGCCTCAGGAGGACGCAGACTCGCAAGAGTGGAGAGAGGAAATTGCCTGATATGCTTCAGCAGGGGAATTCACAGTGAGGACAATCCTCCTCGGGCCCCGTTTCTCTTTGTTTGCATCTACACAATCGCTTCACTGTCATTGCTGCCTCTCCTCGTGCCCCGGGGGTGGTGGGACCCTGAGGCCCAACACCATCCCTTGCAGGTAGGCAGTGATGCTCAGGGACCTGAGCAGACAGACAGACTGAAAAAAGGTCTCCTTTACCTGCCGGGCAGAGGTCCCCCAGGAAAAGGGGGATGTTAGGCTGCTCTAACTAGAAGCAAAAGGCAGAAAATTCACAGTTTCATACACAGGAGGCAGGGAGATGTGCTGGGCTCTGCTGCTGTTCCCAGAGGAGACCATGAAAGCCCTGCAACAGCAGGCGTCTCCATCCCAGCCACCTCGGGGGGACAATCCTGCTGGCCCTCCAGGGGATGGAGCAGATGATCTAAGGGGTCTTTACCATTTTCCAGCTCTCTGATTCTCCCCTCCCAAGCTGAGCTTGCATTCAGAGACCAGGATCTGGCTCCAGGTCCTACCCCAAGCCAGCAGCAGTCGGGACCCCTTTCTCCTGAGTGATGGGGAAGGCAAAACCCAACCTTCAAGTGAAGGCTGAGAAATTTCCCCAAGCTCAACTCGTTTTAGATAATCCTGCGGAGTTTCTTGCATCTTCCTTCATGCTGCCTGCTGCCACCAGCAGCCCCTGAGCCTGTGTGGACAAGGCTGAGCTGAGGACCTGGCCTGATTCAAAGCAACCTGGAGAAAAAATCTCCCAACCTGCAATCCCTCAGTGCCAGCATCCTTGGAGACCTTTGTTCAAACCCAGACTGGACCCTCTTTTGCTATGTTGGGCTGAGAAACCAGCTCTGGCTGCACTGGATCTATATGTTTATGGTTTTGCCCCACAGTTTTGACTTGTTTAACTTCTCAGCAGGGATTTGCATCCCCTCTTGGCCCTCCATAGCCCTAGATGACCAAGAGGCAGCTATGCCAGCTCCGGTTCATTGGGTTTTCCCCTGCGGTTTGTGGTATCATGATGAGCAAAAGGAGCTCATCTAAGGCAGGACAGCTCTGTCCTCACCCTGCTCCATCCCTAAGGCTCTACCCAGTGGAAGAGGGTTGCTGCGCTAAATGGGACAATTACGGCTACTTCTGTATTGCTATGAGCCATCTTTCTCTAATATTTTAAGGAATGCAGCCTGAAGATAGGGGACCTGCAAGGTTTCAAAGGAGAGGTAGTATCTTTTAGATCAACTGAGGCAGCTCAGAGAAGTAGACAAGCTCTCTGAAACACCAGCCCTGCAAGTGTCTGGGAGTACAGCAAAGAGCATCAAGACAAATCCGGGGTCAGGGCATGAGTTCTCTGAGTCCAGATGGTTCTTTGACCCAAATCTGTTTCCTTCTTACTATTCAAGGTGGAAGGAAATGCATCTCCCCCACCTGGTTACACCCTCTGCAAGCGCTTGTGGTGTGATTCACCAGGCAACAGATCAGGGTTGAAATGGCCCAGGGGAAAAAAAAAAAAGCAGAGGGATTTTTCATCCAGAAACAGCACAGGGGACTTTGTTCCCTCCTTTGGACCAGCGTGACTTCTGCTGAGAAGAGCTGGATGGATTGGACAACAACAAGGAGTAAAAAAATGACTAGCGGTTACCCTCACCGGCACCCCATGGAGCCACAGCAAAGCAGTTTGCATCTTGTAGGAGACCTTATGCAGAAATCGAATTCGTGTTCCCCTAAACCAGTCCCTTGGGCCAGCTGCAGCGAGCTGACCTCTGGCCTTTGCTATGCTGAGAGCACCTCCAGAGGTCTCAGGCCCATTGCTGATGGATAAGCTCCAGAGAAACCCTCCCCGGGCACCTTTCAGCACTTCATCTTGACAGAAGTGAAGACTCAAAGGGCAGGAGGTAATTGTATGCTCATTAGCTGAACAACAGGTCAGAGGCAAGAGGTCAGAAAGACAGAGCCACGTGGGGAGAGGAACAAAACTAGCAGATCGTGGCGTGAAAAGTGGTGAAAAAATGGTTCTGAGGACAGGCTGGAGAAGGGAAGACGAGGCTGGGGGTGTTGTAGCCGGCATCCCACCAGCCTGGGGTGTGCCTAGGGAGGTAAGAGCTAACGTGGCTCTGTGAAGCATCCTTGCTCTCTGCTCTGCACCCAGGACACTAATTTGGATCTAGAGCCATTGGTCTGGCCATGCTTTACAGCCCTCAAGGCTGACACACTTCTCTGGTTTACCAAATGCATTGGAACTTGTCTTCAAGCACTTCCTAAACCAGATCCAGGAACTCCAGGAATGGGGCTGTGAATCCCACTCCAACCTTCCAGAAAATCCTAAAGTTACATTTTTAGTGCAAATTGCCCCAGGGACAAGCTCAGGGCATTTCCTAAGGACGGCAGCATCGACACACGGTGGTAACACCAGCAAAAAGTCTTTGATTGATTGAATCCTCCACCTGGGAACATGGTTCATCCGGCTGTAGGTGACCCAGAAAGGTGCTTCGGTGCCCCCAGAGCAATCCTGCTCATGGGAATTGGGAGCAGAGAGGGAGCTGAGAGCCTTCAGGTCCCTCAGCGCAGCTTTGCCGTGGAGAGGAGCCAAAAAGCTCAAAAAGCTCAAAAACCCACCATGTGCACCTAGCACCGGCGCTCATCCAGCTCCCCCAGGGAGCTAACCCAGCAGAAAACCACCCTACAACAACAAAGATGTACCCCACGCCAGGGAGCATCCCCGGAGCTGCTCTCCGTGGGCTCAGAGCATGAAACCCCGCACTCACCCCATGAATTGCTGGGGCAGGTCGTGAACACAAGCCCCTGTTGGCAACCTCAGCAGAGAGGCCAAAAGAAGAGGAGAAAGCAAATCATGCCCTAAGTGCTGGAGATATTTCCTCTGTATGAATGGCACCAGGGCTCCAGGGACTGCCCGGCACATTGGTCTCCTTGGCACGAGATTGACCTCAGCTCCTGCTTGGCCACCCAGTGCTGGCCTGAAAGAAAATAATAAAGAATTAATCAAGCTCAAGCTCTCATCAGTGTTAATGCTTCACAGCTCCTTAGCCGCTGTACCGGAGCATCTCAAATGCCTGGTGGTTTGCTTCGCCTTATGAAATAATCAGGATGGAGAGGCAGCCAAAGTGGTGGGCAGGCCTGGGTGCTGCTCCTGTATCAGCCCAAATATCGCCAGTGCTGGTGAAGCACCAAGCCTTGGAGCCCTCTGAGGGCCACAAGGCTGCAGAGAACAACGCTGAGCCCATCACACCCACAGCAGCCACCAGCCACCTGCTGCCTTGGGTGCTCACGGACCCTGATACTACAGTACTGGAGCACCTCCACCCACAGGAAGAGTGGCATGGGTGGCATTTGGTTTAATTGAAGAGGCAGCAAAGGACTTGGGAACCAAAGAAGTGCCTTAGAGCAATGAACAAGCTGAGCTGAGCAGGAAATAATTTTCTTGCCCTAAAAAATTGGGCTTGCTCCTCGCCTCTGAGGTCTGGAAATAAAAAAGCCTGCAGGTCACTGAAACACGGGCTCTGAGACCACGCTACAGCCACCAGAGCTGGGGAGGACCACCAGCCAGGGCTCAGCAAAAGGCACTAATCTCTCCCCTAAATTTAGGTGTCTCCACCGTGTGTGTCCATCTGAGCTGCGTACCTGTGGCTTCGTTCACAGTCCGGAGAGAAAAGCCGGCGCTTTTATGGTGCACTCATCCAAACGCTTCTCGGCATTTACTTGAGGTTGAATGAACCTCCAGTGACTCAGGGCAGCGCTGACGGAGTGACCCAGGCTGCCTGGCCCGGGGGAAGATGCCCCTGGTTCATCAGACGAAGCCTGAGCTGCCTGACCGGCGAGCAGGCAGCACCGCCCGGGCGTAACGCAGCCACCCCGCACACCAGGGGCTCCCGGAAGGACAGAAGGAAATTTAGTTTTGATGGCTCTTTTCTATTTTTAATGGCTTTAATTTTCTCCGCCTCGAGCGGGCTGCTTTTAATTCCGCTGATGGCACATTTAATTTTCTGTTTGCCTCCATCACCGGCTTACCTCTCAGGGCAGTGACCCTGCGTGGTGCACAGAAATGGCAAATCTTACACACCAGATGGGAAAGAACAGCCCCAAATGGGTGAGAGAGACCACAGGGGGCTTACAGGCAGGACTGGGAGGAAGACCAGGCTGTGTCCTTCACCCCTGCCATCCCCCAAAACACTCCAACCACGGCACCAGGCAGCGACCTGCAAACCCCGCAACTGGACCTCCAGCAAATCCACCTCCAGCAGCGCCGTGCTAATCCCCCAGGCAGGAAAGCAAGGTCAGCTTGGAAGAAATCTGGGGACTCGCGGGCTCCCCAGTTTGATGCCTCTTTGGCTTGTTTGCTGCTGCAACACCAGGCTGCGTGCACACATCAGCGGCGAGACGGAAACTCCGAGGACTTGTGCCCGGGCTGATGCAGGCAGATTGCTTTCAAGCCTTGCCCGCTCTCTGTAGGAGATGCTGCCTCTTGCACTGGCTTCCTGAAATCACCCGTATTAAGATGTGTCCCTGGTACCGTAAAGCAGCTTCCAGAGGATTTTAACGGAGCACACCGTCTCGGGCGCTTTCCTTTCTAAATGCCTCGCTTGGGGCAGCTGTTGAGAGCCCTGACTTCATTTAGGCAGGGAGAGGAGAGGCAGAGGAGGAAAAAAAAAAAAAAAAACGGGGATTGGAAGGAACGTGAAAAGCAGCATTAATTATTTCATGGAGGAGAAGGAAAAGATGTGATGGACACAGCAGGAAGGAAACTGTGGGGAACACGTCCCAAAAACCAGTCCTAGAAACCAGCTGGCTGGGCTCTTGCTCCAGTGTCAGCTGAAGAGCCCTGGCACTGCTCAGGGCTAGCCCAATGGCAACAGTGCTAGAAAACAAAGTAGATGTTGCTCATAAACTCATTTTAAAGCCCAGCTCACCCTGCCTCTTCCCACGAGCCTTCCTATGCTTCCCCAAGGCCCATCACCATAACAGGAGGAGGTACTGGGGGCATGTTGGACCGTGGACACCTCCTCCTGCACGCTTAGAGGGCTGCAAATTCACATTAAACCATGCTATGGCAAGGCTGACCCAGAGAGGTTGTGGAGTCTCTTCCTTAGAGGTCTTCAAAACTCACCTGGACATGGTCCTGGGCAGGGTTGGGCCACATGGACCTCAACCTCAACCACTCCGTGAGCGTGCACATTGGACAAGGCCACCTCACCCTTTAGTTTTAGGTCCCCTTAGGAGCTACGCGGTCCCTTTTTGTAGGAAATGATGTCTTGAAGCACTTCACTGCTTCTCCCCCCAGCATGCTGGTGCAGAGCAAGACACCAAACCCACGTTCCACGCCACCAGCCCTTGCTCCCACGCCGCTGGGGCCATCCGTATGGGAAGATCTCCCCTACTGCAAACCCAGAGTGATCAAACGCAACGGAGACACATCCAGGAAAGCCTGCAGGAGGGGAGCAGCCGGTGTTAAATGCTCGGTGGGATGTAAAATCGGGCCCGGCTGCGTATGCAAAACTCGCCCCACGGAAACGATGCGCATTAGACAACCAGAGCCGCCCCTGGGCACCGAGCGTGTTCCGCGGAGATGATTTACATCAAGTCCTTTCTAGGGGAAACTGCCAGCCTTGACAGGCAACAGATTTGACCTCCCTTGACAATTGCCCCAATTTGCTCAGCTCTTTGCTTTGTGGATCCCGGCCAGGTTTTGTTTGGGTTGCTTGAATATTTCTTCTTTGCATGCGTGGTGTTTATTTTTTAAGTGAATTGAGCACCGTTAGACGACGCCTGACTGACAGCCCTGGTGACCGGGGACTCTTCAGACACACGACGCATGTGTCGCCACGAGGTGCTGAGGAGTCTTCTGCTTAAAACCAGCAGCAGATATTCAACCATCAGAACCCTTCCCAAGTCTTTATTTGCTTTACGACTCGACCCAAAGAAGCCTGAAAATTGGATATCTTCGTTGTGGTGCCTGCGGGGGCCTTGGGTTCATCTCATATTGGTTTATCCTTATCACAACAGGAATTCTGCCTTGTTCTACATGTATGGGGATTCGTTTTTTATTTTTAATTTCCTGAAAGCATCCGTGGTGAACTGGGGACTGTGCAAAGGGAAAGATGACATCAAGGAGGGTGGCAAGAGGGGAAGAGGTTTGCACTCGCTCAGTGACCGGCTCCGTGTTGGTTTTAGTCTACGCCTATTGAACACCCACCATCAGAAGGGAAAAAAAAAATCTCTGTTTAAACAGCAACTTTCTCACTGCTTAGGAGTTGATCCACTTTTCTGCATCCTCTGATGAATTTGGGGGAAAAGATCAAAAAGGTTGAGAATTAATGCTCTGGTAGCCCGAGGTGACAAACAAGGAGGAGGAGAAGCGCGCACCTCCCCAAATACCGCAGGAACAGGCAGCCTGTCTTTACCCATGATGAATTTTTTTGCCTTTGAAGTCACCTTCATATCCTCACCGTGCTATTTCTCTTTTGCAGCTTCAGGGAGCGGTGGTAAAGGTTTTTCCCTCGGGCTGGAGGGGACGAAGGGGCAGTGGGGTGGGAGCAGCTCAGTGGGGATGGGTGTTGGAAGTATGGGGTTGGTGTTAGTGTGGCTGCAGGACCCCAGCTCACTGCCCTCCATCGTATGTGCCGTGGGATTCTGATGCTCCCGAGCTTTGCTGGACATGATTTCTCATCCTCATATCCAACCCATGGACCAGAGAGATGGGGTGAGGCCAAAGCAGTATGTCCAGGAGCTATAGGGTGTGAGCCTACATAAGCTTTGCCAAAAACCCTCTCTGTGCAACTAGGAGAAGTCTCAACATGCTGTTGGGTTCCCACAGCCCAGAAATAAGCAAAGGACAGGGTGAAGATGTCCAGACCCTCCCTACGAGGTGGTCAGTGAAGGCAAAGCAGGACCAAGAGAGCAAAGACAGTAACCACAGGGAGCAAACCCGAGCTGCCAGGCAGGAGCCAGGACCTCATGCCCGGATGAGCAGAGCAAACAGATTGGCCTCTCCTCGTGCTGCCAGAGCGAGGACAAAGCCAGGCAAGAGCAAAATGCCTCGTTTTCCTGTGGTGGCACTCAGGCAGCTGCAGCTGGACGAAGGAGCACTGCCCAGGTCACCTCTGAGGTGGCATCATGGATAGAAGAGTCCTTCAGCCCCGTGTCCTGTCCTGAAAAGTCACATATGTTCCTTTTCTGGGACTTAGCATCAAGGAAAAAAGAATCTGCGTTTTATTCCCCTTGTATTTTATTTTTTCTTAATAATCCACAGTCCATTTTCACCTGATCCAAATGGAAAATAGTGTAGATATTTTTTATATCCTTCATCAACAATATCCAATAACGACAGTGCACCTACCATGCCCACCTGCTACCCCAGATTGCCAGGATGCCCCAAATCCCACCCGTTGTCCCCACATCGTCACAGGTCGAACTCATCCTCTAACCCCAAGCACCTCCCTGCCCACGATGCTCCCCAGCTGCTCACACCTCTGGCCCTGAGAAGTCTCCTGCCCCACCTCCTGCTCCGAAATCCCCCAGTGTTTTGGTGCCCACGAGTTTGTCCCCAGCATCCCAGCAGGATTTGCTGCTCCCAGCACCGCCAATGCCCCCCTGAGCACCTCAGTGCTTAAAATCCTTCCCAGACCTTGAAGCTCTGGTTCATCTCACAGTGCTGCCCACAAATCTCCCGTAGCATCCTCAAATGCTCCATCCCAACCCCAAATCCCTGAGAAGGCGATGAACGTGTTATCTGGAGGTGTTGTGGAGTCTCCTCCTTGGATATCTTCAAAACCTGCCTGGATGTGGTCCTGGGCACAGGGTGCTGCAGGTGGCCCTGCTGGAGGAGAGGGCTTGGACCACGGGGACCCAGAGGAGCCTCCAACCTCAACCATCAACAGGACATCCAGCATCCCCCATCCCACCGCCCAAATTGCACAAACCCATTTTTTGTTTCCAGCCAAAAGCTGCCCACACTGCTCTCTTTTGGCCTTTCTGCTGGGGGATTTCAGGCTTGCTGGGGATTTTTGCACAGGGAGCAGGCTGGGGGCAGGAGGGATGACCGGAGGGTGGCTCTTGCAGCTCGTGTAGGGTTAACAGCCTGGAGAGAGCGGCTGAAGGATGGCACAGCACTGGGACCGGTGACCCAGTAACGGTCCTTTGCAACCTGAATGATTCCTGGTCTCAGGTTTCTGGTTTATCACAAGGGAAAGGGGGGCCGGGAGGGGGGGGGAGAGGGGGGGAGTAGGGGGAGAAAACTGCCGACACGGTGGAAACATGAAAAATAGCAACAACAAAAAGGAGAGAAAAAAAAAAATCAAAGAGAATAAGCGAGTACTGATTACACCACAACACAAAGCGCTCGCACGCTGCACCGAGTTGTCCCCCCCCTCCAATCCCTCCTGCTTCCAACCCCCGTGGAGAGCCGATGCCCAAAGGGAAGGGAGGACAACGCAAAAAACAAAACCCAGCTCGTCCACGCTGGCTGCCATCAGTGGCTCCGAAGTGTCCCCGTGGCCACGGGGTCCCCATCTCCTGCATCCCTCTGCCCCCCCGGCAGCGCAGCTCCCCCCCCCCAGCCGTAGCCACTGGGATGCAGGTGTGGGAAGGGAGGTTTGAAACCCGGGGAAGGGAAAATGGGGTTGTGAGCACAAGCACACAGAAGAAAAAAAAAGAAAAGAAAGAAAGAAAGAAAAAAAAAAAAAAAAAAAACACCTTTGCCATTATAATATAACCAGGCCAAGCCACAACGTCCTCACACACATTAAATTAGGGAAACTGAGGCACGGGGATGGGCTCTCCTTCAAGACCAGGGATGGAGGTCTTCAGTGGGAGGTGATCCTCCTCTGCCCCTCCCAACCCATTTCCACCGAGGCTGAGTTCATTAGTGCCCATAACGAGCTCAGCGCTGCCTGGGGTGTTAATTCAGTGCGTTATCCAACCGATAACCGTGGCCTCCTCCAGCTCCCGGATCCAACAGCCCGAGAGCACAGCCGAGCGGCACGGGACCCCCAGACCCCACGGGTTTTGCAGCAAACGGTGTGGGTGTCCCCACCCCAAGCCCCTACCACTTCTTATTCCCCCACCCCGAGCATCACAGGGAGGATTTGGAGCTCCGATGCTGCCTCTCGGTCCAGCCCCACGTGGCTCCGGCGTTCCCACCCTCCCAACGCAGGAGGTATCGGGGGTATCTGTCCCCCGGCCCCCACAGCCCCTGGGGTCAGGGTGCAGCCCCCAGAGAGCAGGGGGGAGCCGATGGAGTTGATTTCCCAGGGCGCCGGCACAGCTGCGAGCGCGGGGCGGCTGCCGAAGTCCGGAGGCGAAGGCTGATTAATGTCGTCCTCCGGCGCATCCCGCGCTGCAGATGTGCAGCCTGCTGACTCGGCAGCTCCTCGCAAGGAGACCTGGAGCCCGCAGAGCCAACGGGGACCTGCAGCACGGACACCGCCGGGCCATCCCTCCCCTCCCACAAAAACGTCCGTAGCAAAGTGTCGCTGCCATCCTGGTGGCATCCCAACGAGAAGTTAGCACTGGGGAAGAGGGCTGGGGGCAGGTGCCGAAGGAGCCCTCTGCATCACCTCCCATGCCAGGTGCTGGCTTTGCCAAATAAACAAACAAACAAACAAATAAATAAATAAATGACCTTTTTTTTTGCAAAAACAGACCTTTTTTTCTTCCTCCAAGTTTTTCTTTATTTTAAGAAAAGCTGAGACTCCCGCAACACCCCACCGCTGGACAGCTGCGTAACACGCATTCCTATTACCCGGTCCTAATTAAACCGGAGAGCCTCCTCCTCTGATGAACTAACCCATTGGAAATTAATCAGCGGTGACCAATACGAGAACAACAGCTGAGAGAAAGACGTGGCCGTCAGCTGGGCCCTGCCTGATTAGACGGGCGGTAAAAGCTCCTGGCAAGCAGGAATCGACTGCCGTGGCTTGGGCCAGCACCGCATCGATCCACGCGGGCACGTTTAGGAATGCTAATGAGCTCACGGCGAGGCAAAAAGGAAACCATTTGTGTAAGAAAATACGGCTCTCGCCGGAGTGTTATTTCTAGGAAGAGCTGATCGGGTGCCGGCTTGGGATCCTCGTCTTTGGGGTGGGTGGGGGACCGCACGCAGGAGCTGGGGCAGTGGGGAGGGAAGCAGAGGGCCCTGGTAGGTGGGGAGGATTTCTCTGCTGGATGTGGTTGTGGGTTTGGGCAGGCTGCTGGGCGCAGAGCCCATGGGCACTGCCTCTAGGCTGGCCCCAGAAAGGGAAACACGGACCCCATTTGGGGTCTCCACCTCAAGGTTCCCTCCTACTCTACCTCCTCCATCCCATTTCCTATCCCTCCCACCACAAGCCCCTCCTTCCCATTGCCTGTTCCTCCTGGTCAGCCACCTCCATCCTATTGACCATCCATCCCACCCAACCATCTCCACCCCATTGCTTGATCCTTCCAACTCTACTGCACTGCACATCACAACCACCTTCATCCCATTGCCCTTCCCTCCAACTCAACAACCTCTGTCCCATTGCCCATTCTTCTTACCACAAGCACCTCTATCCCGTTGCCCATCCCTCCAACTCAGTTACCTTCATCATAGCATCCATCCCTTCCACCCAGCCACCTCCATCTCATGGCCAATCCCCCTCACCCAACCACCTCCATCCCATGGCCCATCCCTCCCACCCAACCAACCCACCACCAGCACCAGTCGGTGTTTCCCACAAGACCTGACCCCCACACACCACTCACATTGGGGCCACCACGTGTGGCCATCCCAGGAAGGTTTCAATGTTGAGAGGAGCCATCTGTGCCGCCACCACGCTTTCTGGGGATGGAGGATATCATTCAGGGCACCCAAGGGATTTTTCTCCTCCGTGGGCATGGTGGCTCGTGCCTCCTCCCCTCCTGTCTTCAGCACTTCTTAGTGTGGTCTGGAGGTGCTGGGATTCACCGTGTTTTAAGCCACCTCTCCAAATGGGAGCCGAGCCCAGCCCGGTCCTCCTTGTCCCAGGAATAAATAAAACTATTTTTATTTATTTTTATAAGATTTAATTATATTTAAATCCCCATGCAGCAAATCCCCAGTCCACCAACCTCCTCCAACCCCATCAACACAAAAAAAAAAAAGCTTGGGAAATGGCCCCAGAATCTCCTCCTTGGCAGGTCAGTGTTGGGGCGGGAATAATGCCTTGCCCCCAGGAGGATTTCTTGCCAGGAGCAAAATCCTCCCCACCCCTCTCCTGGAGCAATCAGAAAGAGCAAATCTCAACCCTATCAAATCTCTTCCCATCCCAAATCAGCTGCCTCTGGGTAGCTGGAGCATGGCAGAGCACCTGGGCAACAACATCCCTTCCTTAAAACTTAATCAGCAGCTGATGAATATTTCACAGAGACAAAGAGGCCAGGTAGGTAGGGGGTCCATCTTTTATTCATGAGCGCCGGGGAGGGGAAAGCTGTGGGCAAAGCAAGCCAGGTCCAGCTGGGGCTTGGCCATCTCCTGGTGAAGATCTCAAAGCCAAGCCCTCCTCTAGGGATGGTCCATGCCAGGAGGTGGAGACGTCCCAGCAGCCCAGCCCTGGACACGTGGCCGTGTACAAACACACGTTCCCTTGCTGGTTTTCCCCAAATCGAGGGATGAGGAGCATGAAAAACCACAGGGGAGCAATGTGGGGTCCATGCCAGGCAGCCCCTTCCCTACTCTGCCGTACCTGTGTTCCATTTTTTTTTTGGAAGACCATCCCTTAAACCCAAACCAACCCAAGCAATGATGCTCCAGCACTGGCCAGGGCAAAAATAATAATAATAATAAGCCTCCTCCTGCATCCTGGCTCGTGACCAGTCCCTAAGTCCCATGCCCTAGATGCCATTCCCTAAATCCCATTCCCAAACCAGCCCCAACCCCATTTCACGTCAGCCTCCCAGGCAGGGCAGGAGCCTCACGACCTGTCTCTATTCACATGTAACAGACATGAGTCCCTCCGTAATAACACATTTAATTAAATACAGCCTGGCCACAAAGGCTGGCCTGACATTTAACTGGCATCTGAGAAGATGCTAACGAGAAAGACGTTAATTATCCAACTTATTAGATGGCCGCGTTATTAACATAACCCTGACGGAATTAACTTGATACAAACTATCCCACAAATATTAATTGCCTAAAACTTCCTCGTAACTCGAAGGTATTAATAAGACAGTAATTATGTATGGATTGTATAGCTGCAAGTTAATGGCATGGCAATTTGATTTGTCTCTCAGAAACGCGATAAACCCAAGGAAGTGTTCTCCGAACAATCAATTGATATTTAATTAACGGGCAGAACCTGTCGGCGTAAATCTGAATTAAACGCCCGCGACATCTCGTTCAAGGGGTTGTGACAAAGGCTCCTGGGACCTGACAGCGTGGCAGGGGTCTTCTGCGCCGCACGATGGGATGCTGTCCCCCAAGGTGTGGGACCGTGGGTGTGCTCCTCTTCCTCCCCTTCCTCCCCTTCCTCCTCTTCCTCCTCCCAGGCCTGAGGAGCCCTTGGGCTGCACCAGGCTGTCTGGGGGAAGGGCTCGCAGCCTCCTTGGCCATTCGGCACCATGCTTGTGGCCATCACAAGCCAGAATCCAGCAGACTCGTCCTCATCCCTTGCCCTTCTGCAGCTCTTGCTTGAGAAAATGGTCGAAGGTCTCAAAGGCCTCAGGGCAGACCTCCAGTGACCCAGGGAGCAGTAAGAGCAAGGACCATAGCTCACTGCTGGTGTCTGATTGAAAGCCCGGATGACTTTCTAGGAGTGGGTTGAAAGGTGCTTGGGCATGAAAAATCCCCCAAAAGAGCCCGCAGAAAGCGAGCAAATGACCTGCGCTACGACAGAGGAGGGGTGGTGGACCTGCAGAGCATCCGCCCAGCTCGCGCTCCCGCTGTCTCTCTGGTGGTTGGCTTTAACCAGGCTCTGCTTTGTGACCCCGCACACGCCCCAGCCAAAGCGAAAACCCCAAATAAACCCACCACAGCCCCTGAAGGTGGCCTGGCACCAGTAGGACTTGCCTTAACCCATCCTCTCCCATAGGGCTGTGCCGGCACCGAGATGGGCTTCGCACCTCGCCACCAGAGGTAACCAGCAAACCCTGTCCCTGCGGTGAGGAAGATGATGGTCCAGCCCCCCCAAACCCACAGCTGCCACCCCCTCCCAGTCCACCAGCACCACCCCTGAGCAGGCAGGATGAGGTCCATGAGACCAGGAGGACAGCAGAGCCCCCAGCGCACGCCCCCCAGGAGAGGCTGGAGGCGAGAAGCTCCCCTTGGAGCCCCCCCCCAGCCGCCTCCCCCACCTCTTCTCCCTTCCCCGTATGTAAATGGAAAATAACAATTAGTTTATTTTTGCTTGTGCAAATTACAGCTCGCGCTCCCAGGGAGCAGACAGCTGCCAGGGCTGCGCCGAGCTGCGCGCCAACCTCGGCCTGTTACATGAATAAATAACCTGGCGCTGGGGGGGGGGTGGGATGGATGCTCCCCTCCCCGGGAAGGGGGAAAGGGGGAGGGAAAACCCGAGAAGCCTCTGGATCCCTCCAGGTGTGTAATTAGGCAGAAAGCTGATGAGTTAATTGGGGAGCTTGGGTGAGGAGCGCGGGGCACGTGGGGGAGAAGGCGCTGGGGTCGGTGACACCGCAGAGGGTTTTGGTGCGCACACGCACGTGGGTGTCCTATTGCGTGGAGATGCACATCAGTTTACCCTATAAATCCTACCTGGATTGGGAAGGAAGAAGTAATAGCTCCCAAAAAATTGTTAATAAAGGTGCCGGGAGTGACTTGCCGTGGTGGTGATGACTGGCGCCGCGTCCTTGCTGGAGCCTGTCCCCTTAGGGAAGCGCCCGAAATCTTCTCTCCTTGTGCTCCAGCATCCAAAATCATCTCTCTTCGTACACGGTCCAGCGCGGCTCCTTCCTCCCGGCACAGCAGCAGCCACAGCCGACACACGGTGCCATGGCAGAGACACGGGTACCACTCGAACCGCCACAGGGGCTGCTAGAGGCAAGCACCCCACACCCCAAATGCTGCCCCCCACACCCCAAATGCTGCCCCCCACCCACACCCCATGTCCCATACCCCAATTCCCATATCCTAAACCTGCCATCCTGCATCCCACTTCCAACACTCCACGTTCTGTATCTTACATCCCACCGCTTGCATCCCGCGTCCCGTAACCTGCCCCACAGCTTGCATCCAACCTCCCACCTCCTGCGTGCCACATCCCCTATCCCGCGTCCTAAACCCCATATCCTGCACCCCACACCCCCCTCCCACAGCAGCAGCCCCCCCCCCCACCGTGCCCTTTCCCCATTAAAACTCTCAGTCCAGCCACGTGGGGGAATTTATTTTATTTTTTCCACCGCCCAGAGCTGGTGATGCCCCGAGGCTGGATGCTGCAGGACCGCGAACCCAGCGCCCTGTGCCGGTGCTTTGCAAGTGCAGAGCCTTAAAAACCCCTGCGAGGAGCTCAGCACACCCCGAAGTAAAGGATTTGGGGAGGGGGGATCACAACCCAGCTGCGTTCCTGTTTGTGGCGCGCGGGGATTTCTTGCGCGGCGTCCAGCCGGGAGGATCCCAGCGATTCCGGAGCGAAAGCGATCAGCTCGGAGTAAATCCCAGCCGCAGGGACGAGCTGGGCAAATGCCAAAGCGAGCGAGCCCACGAGCAGGTTAGCTGTGTTTTTCCAGCACGACCTATACCCATAGGCGTATTTATCTATGGGGAGCAGGGCAGCGTTTGGCTCCCGGGGACAGGGGAGCCCCGAGGAAGGAGCCAGGCCTGGAGCGAGGAAGGCAGGAGCGTGCAGAAAGGCGAACTGCAGCCGAGCCAGAACCTAAAACCCTCCCCGAGCCAAAAAAAAAAAAAAAAAAAAAATCAGCTCCAACCCACAGCGGGGACGGCTCGCCCCCAAGACTGGCACCGAAGCCACGAGGGCTTTCATTTCACAGGGGGGGGATTTATTTTTGCAGGAAATTTGGCCAATTCACACTTTTTCCGGCTCGTGCAGCCCCCAGTTCGTGCCGAGCAGCCTCCCAGCCCCGACCGAATATCCCAGGGCCGTAGCGCGGGCTCATGTTACCAAGATGTCGGGGCTTGTGCAGAGCACACTGCAGCAGCTCGGTGGCAAACCTGCCGAGGGTTAGCATCAATAATTGACGAGGGATGAGCCAGGGGTGCTCCGGCGATGCCGCATCGAGCTGCCCGGTGCGATGCTTGCGAACCCTGCTTACCCGCACGGTGCCGGGAGGCCGGGCGAGGAGCCCCGGGGTGCTGCAGCTTTTGGGACCCTCATCCCCCCCAAAATCACCCTTCTGCCCGCAGGGAGAGCGGTGCAAAGCCCATCCGTGGGCCAGCTGGAGGAGAAGGCTGCGGTTATTTCCCAGCCCTGCAGCAAGGATGAAGCTGAGAAGTGTTTTAGGAACAGCCCCGGGTCCTGCGGCCCCACGCAGACCCCAAAGGGGTTAAAAAGCAGTGGTTGCCTAGGGCTGGGGCTCCAGCCCTGCTCTGCAAAGTCTGAAAATCAGGACAGGGCAACTCAAAATCCACACACGCTCCTGCGACACGCTTGCAACCGTGCGGTCCCCCACACCTCCATCCCGAAACGTGTGCCCCGAGCGCACACCACCCACGACACGAGCCCCAGCATGCTGCACGAGCCACGAGCCTGCACCCCAAACCCCCAAAATGCCAGCAGCGGGCATTGCCTGGAACCCCCCCCCTCCCCATTTCACGCTGCAAGGGGGTGCTCAGCCCTCCTGCCCCCAACAAGGAAATAATTCAGAAAGCAGCCCCCCTTTTTGGGGATGAACTGCTTTAATTTTTGTAATTCATTCGCCAGCAGCAGCTACGGGGTTGGGATGATGGGGACACTTGGGGTCCCTGCTTCCTTGCACCCCAATGCTGCAAGGGGACAGGGGATGAGCAAACAACGGGGTGATGAGCAAATAATGGGGTGACTCTGCCCCCAAACGTCCCCGGGGCTGTCGTGGTCCCCCACGTAGGAAAGTGGCTTTGGGATCGGGTCCCCACTGTTGATATAAGGCTGTAGCACCCTGTGCGCCATTCCAGGGTGTTTTCCCCTGCTTAAGGGGATTTCCAGGAGGCGCTGGAAGAAAATAAATAGGGGTGGGAGGGGAGCAGGGGTTGTAAAATAAAAATAAATCACAGTAGCGCAAGGAGCGTGGGTCGGGGAAATGCCCCGAGGGTCAGGAGTGAAGGGGAGCTGGTGATGCTGCGATCGCCAAAACGGGCTGCCGGGGCACATGGGAACAAATCTGCTCCCCCCCCAAAAAAAAACAAGGAACCGGGAAAAACCAGGCGTGCTCAGCCCCAAACTGCTGCCTGCGCCGTGCCGAATGGGCAGGGAAAGGCATCGGGGGCAGGAGCCGCTTGCAGCTGTCCCAGGGTTTGCAGAGCATCGCGGCAGACCCCAGGGTAAGACCCCGTGGGGGCAGAGCTCCCCCAAAACCAGGACCGGGGGCTTGGCAAACCCCGCAGATGCGATGGGGACAGCGGAGAGGGACGGGCAGGAGGAGCGAGGACGGAGCGGGGTGACCGGGGCCGGGGGGCACCCACACGGCCCCGAGCGCTGCAGGGAATCGCTGGTCCCGGACCCCTTCCTCTCCTCCCCAAGCTCTTATTTAGTCCGGGAGAGGACGGCCGGGAAGGTGCCGAGGAGGGGAGGGGATGGGGGGGAACGCCGATAGGGGGGAAGAGGTGGTGCAGAGAAATGGGCTGAACCCCACCGGGGGAAGCCAGGAGCCATCCCCAAAAAATAGCGAGGAGAGGAAGCGACGCCCCGATGGAAGGCGAGCAGGGCAGCAGGGCTGGCTGCAGAGGCAGGGGTGGGGACGGCAAAACTTCCCAGGCTCGAAATAAAAATAGGAAAAGGGGTGGGCAACCCCACAACCTCCCCCCTCCCACCCCCCAGACCTTCAGCCCAGCCCTGGCGCATCAGGCGGATCCCTCCGTGTGTCCCAGCTCCCATCCCAAAAAAACTTCAACGAGCCTGATCCGGAGCAGCTGAGCTGTTCCCCTAAGAAAAATCCTAAAGAAAAAAAAAAAAAAAAACACACACCTCTGGTCCCAAAAAGCCCAAAGAGGCCAGGGAAAGCAGGACAGAGGGGCCCCAGGGGGGCTGCATCAGCACCGCAGGGCTTCGCCGCCCCGGGAAGCGAATTTATGGAGGGAGCCAGGAGGGACCTCGCCACAGCCCGGGGGCAAAAACATGGGGAAAAAAAAATTAAAATATACCCTAGAAAAAGTTCAGAAGTACTTCGGAGCACGGGCTCTGTCGCAAATGGCCGGGGAAAAGCAGGGAGCGAGGAGCCGTGGCCGTGCCGGGGCTCTCCAGCAGCACGGAGCGGAGCCGCCGGGAACCCGCGTCCCCGGCCAACCCCAAAACATTTGGGAAAACGAAGAAGGAAGAGGGTTTGTTTCTCGTTCTTGTTAGTTTTCCCCCTCCCTTAATTTTTTTTTAAAAAAAAAGAAAAAAAAAAAACATTTATTACCGTTTAAAATCAAGCCAGCGGCTCGCTGTCGGGCAGCCTGGGGGTCCGACGGGATCCGCAGTCCCCGGGCTGGGGCGAAGGTGACTTTTCGGTGGCCGCGGGGACCGAGGTCTCCGGGGAGGCCGGGACCCATCGGCTGGGGAAACGTGGGATCCCGGCTGGAAAAAGAGAGGCAGGAAAAGTGAAAAGCAAAAAGCAAAGCAGGGCAGAGCCGGGGGAACGCGGTCCCCGCTCGCAGGTGACGTTCGCCCTCCCCGCCCCCCCCCCCCCCCACGCCCCGGGAGGGTTCGCATCGGTCCCAGGCTCAAAGGGGAAGGAAACCCCCCAAACGAAAGGCGAGGCTGCGGGGGTCCCCGCTTCAGAGAAAAGCCGACCCAGGCTCTAGTTGAATATAAGTTTTTTTTGTTTTTTTATCTTGATGCAACATCGTTAAAACCGTCACAAATCGAAACAACAGGTCGTTAAAAACGCTTCGCACGATCAGTACCTAAAATGCACCAGGCTCCAAAGCTCGCTTTGTCCACAAAACCCCTTTTGGGGGGGGGG
>CM021698.1:154184361-154221215 GCA_011074415.1 Stictonetta naevosa
ATTTGTGAGGTTGGGAGCTGGGGCACGGAGCCAGCTTGGGGGAAAGGATGGCGGCAAGAGGCGTCCTGCATCCACGGGGACCGTGCAGCCGGTGGGAGGGTGCCCAAATCCCGAAGCGATGGGCTGGGGGGAAGACGGAGAGCGTGGAAAAAGCTCGCTAGCAGCTTTCCAAATTCCTCCATCAAAGCCTCGCCAGAAAGCTGGCTGTTGTAGGGATGCCTTCTCTCCCAAGACCAGGCTAACGAGAGGGCTGCAATTAGCAGAAGAGCTTCGCTTCATCAGCCCTCCAGCTACTCGCAGACGGGAGCGGCGGGGAGCGAAGGGGACGCTCAGGGCGCCGCGGCGCACCCCGGCACCTCCCTGGCCCAGGTGGAGGAATTCCTGTTCTTCTCCCCCAAACCCCACATGCATTTTTTTTTTTTCACCCATCCAGGATAAATACCCTTTTCCTGCTCCCTGGAAACTTGAGGGGAGCCTGGAGGCTGAGGCTGCCTCCGGAGCAGCTTTTCCTGCCGCTGAGTCAGCTCCGGAGGAACTTCGGCTTTTTTTTTTTTCGCAAAGCCCAAGGACAAAGGCAGGGATAGAGAGGCCGGCAGCAAGGGCTAAGCCCCAGAATTTCCCACAAACGATTTTTCAGATGGAAAAAAAAGCAGCTTGCTGGGGGGGCTTTGCTGGTTTCCCGGGGGGCGTCGGCAGCGCTCTCCAACTTTCTCCTCTCCTCCTCGCCTTTTTTCTTTCGCTAGAAGGACGCGTAATCATCTGGTGGTTTGGGCACGGTCGGGTATGGTGAACATCCGCCCTTTCCTGCCAAGCTGAAGGAGATGGGATTTCATCATCTCTTCATCATCAAGGGTTCTTCCATCTCCAGCTTTCAGGTCATTAAATAGTTCGGGGGGGGGGGGGATGACAGGGCTGCCGAGCGGCAGCCTGAACGAGAAGGGTCTTCAGAAGTCCTAAGGGAAGTCTGAAAGCCCTGGTCTCCAGACCCTCCATCCCAGGAGGATGAAAGCCTCAAAAACGGGTAGCAAATTAATATGGAAGGAGCGGCTTTCAGTCCCGGAAAACGAGCGAGACTTGGCAGGTCCGAACCTCGCCTGCCAATCGATAAGGAAAGAGGATTGGAAACGTGCAGGCAGCGAGGTGCGGGCCGGGAGTGAATCAGAAACGTGGTTTTTTTTCAAGTGTGGGATGAGAAAGGGACGATTCTGATTCAGACGGAGAGCCCAATTAGAAAAAAAGTCACAGGGCTCATCAGCTTTCCTGGAAGTTTCAAATAAATTGGCCACTTTGCAGGAAGGGAATTAAATAAACATCAGTGAAGTTTCTTAACTCTCGGCCCTTCCGTCTCGGCTGCGTGTCCAGGCTGGGACCATCCAGGACCAGGAGAGGGACGCCTGAAGCCAGCACCCGGATAAAAACAGGATGGATGAGAACAACCCAAGGCTGCGGGGGACCACCCTCAAACAGCCCCCCCAAACCCTCGGTGGTTTTGGGTCCCCAAACCCAGCACCTGCTGGCTCGGGAGGAGGAGATGTGATTGCTAAGGACCCCAGCAGAGCCGGCACGTTACCGGGAAAGCAATCAGCCCTTGCCCTGCTCGAGGGATGGCTGCAGCTCGCTACCTGCAGCTCGATCCATTTGGCATGAGAAAAGCAATTAGGTTAGAGGTTTGTTAATTCAGTTATGAAAGAGTTTTGATGCTCTCTAATTAAAGTGCCTGCCCGATGGGGCGTGCGTCGGCTCGGGGCTGGCGAGGAGCAGGAGAGCCGGGCGCGCACAGCAGCATCGCACCGCCACCGGCCGGGCACGCCGCTCACCGTCACGGGGAAGATCTGCTAAGTGCCAGGAGAAGATCCAGGAAGGTCCCACGAAGGTCTGAGCCTCCCCCGAGCCTTGCTGGCTGATAACCACGAGACGAGCGGCAGCAGGAAGGAAGATGGGATCTCCTGCTCGTGCTCAGCTCGCCGTCCGGACCCTGTTAAGTTATCCTAGCAGAGCAGAAGCCCCTAGAGAAAGGAGGTGATGGGAAGGTTGATTTAAGAACAAGGTCAATCAAACATGCTCCTAATTCCCTCTTCCTCTCTCGGCAGCCCCAGGCTTGCTGTCTGCAGGTGAGGATAAGAGCAGAAGACACCGCAGAGCTTCACAAACCCAGGCCACATCTGGGCTCGTCCCCGGCTCCTCGCCACGCTGGAAGAACGAGGACATCAGGTCTTGGTGAGCTGCTACCTCTCCTCCCCTTAGCTTCTTCCCTTGGTATCATCTGTTGAGGAGCTGGGAGCTCCCCTAAGTCCCACAAGCTCTCACCATGACCATCGAAGTGCCTCCAGCTGCTCCTGCCATCTTCAACCTTCTTCACCAGGGGTTCCACATGGGGCACATCCCTGGCCACGTGTCCTTGGCTTCCCAACCAGCATTGGCGAGCCAGACCTCACCATGGAGGGGTTTATGAAGCAGGAGGCTGGACTTGGTAATCTCCTCGGGTCCTCCTGTGATCCTAAGGGCCGCTCTTGGACCTCAAAACAGCCCAGGGCTGCAGGGGAAGGAAGAGACCTTGGTGACCCCTCACAGACCGGTGGCATCTTGGCGGGGACCGAGTGTGCTGCAGCTCCTGGCCCACGCCTCGCATTGGGTCGGATCCTTCTCATGCCGAAGCCAGCGAGAAAACTGCCCTCTGTTACACCACCCTTCCTTCCTCCTCCTCTCCGTGTGCCTTCCAGCATCTTCTCCAGCAGATCTTCGTCACGGGGACCCATGGGGCACCCGGCGCTGCAACGCAACCCCTCCAGCGAGCTGACGACACGTGGCATGCCGAGCACGGCTGCCCCCCGAAATACGGAGGAGATGGCAGGTGGAGCCATTCCGTGGGGCCAAAACCTTTCCTCGGCTCTCCATCGGTCTCCTCACTTCTCCCAAACCGGTGGATGACCCGGCCAGGTGTGTGCTTCAGTGGCCATGAGGTGTCCTGAGCCACCTCACTGTCCATTATCCCATGTCCCCCGTTAGATGATCCACTGGTTTGAGTTTCTCGTTGAGTTTCTTGCCCCTATATGAGCATGGAGCAAGCAGGGGTAGAGCAAAGATTTGGGGAGTTATTGCCACGCTTTGGGTGATGCCCCAAGACCATCAGGACCTCAGAAGTTAGGAGCCCCAAGAAAGAGCTCCTCTAGCACCTGGAGCAGGTTTTGGGGAATACAGGTCCATGCAGTAATTGAGTCTCCGGAGAGGACCGACAACAGTTGGCCGTAACACCACAAGGGAGACCCACCAGGAGCCAATCCTGCTCAGAAACGGGGTGCTGGTGATGCAAGGAGCTTGGGAGGAGGGGTAGATAGAGGAGGAGCAGCAACTGGCAAGACCATGGGACAGAGAAGCCTCCCTATCTTAGCAGGAGAGGCAGAGCCTGTTTTGGGAGGTGTTCCCACCCAAACTGGCCATGGAGGTGGCCCCAAACCAAAGAAGAAGCCACAGAAGCAGACCAGTTGTACAGCCACTGCCCCATCACTTCCCCACGGCCAAGGTCCTTCCAAAAAGGGGCGATGACCCCCACCAGGAGATCCAAGACCTCTGCGCCGCCACCAGCCAGGACTCAGATCCCCAGAGAAATCCTGGAGGCAACTGGGATGGAAGAGAGAGAACTGGTTGTTGGTTTTTTGTTTTTGTTGGTGTTTTTTTGGCCAAAGAATTGTTTGTTGTTTGTTTTTTTGTTTTTTTTTTGGCCGAGGAAGACTTCGGTTACCTAAAGTTAGTTGCAGGTGGAGCCAGACCCTCGGTGGAGGTTCCCAAGGAATGGATCGATACAAGCAACGGCATAAAAATCGTTTCCCTAGATAAACAAAAGGCTTCGGCTCTATCATGAAGAAGTCCAAGTTCTGCGCTAAGGCGTTCAATAAATGTTTCATTAGCGATGCTTTTCGGGGTTTTTGCTGGCGCTGTAAAAACCTCTTTGATATCTACGTAGCGTACCTGGAGCCCTCAGGGTCCCCAGTACAGAAAGACGGGGACGTAGTGGAGCAAGTGGAGGCCACCAAGATGGTTGGACCATGAGGAGATGTTTGGGACAACGCTAAAGAGAGAGCTCCTGGTATTTTATCCACGATAGCGGATAACCAGACCCTACCAAGAGGAGCAAATTACTTGGTCCTGCTGAGGTCAACGTTGGCAGGATGCTGGCTCCCTGGGACATCCTCGTTGCACCCGAGCCTTCCATCACCAGCCCCGCAGATGCTTTCTGTAGGGTTTCAGGGCATCTTCTGCCACGTCAACCCGAAGGGCTGGTCCTCATCTGCCTCGTCCAGCCGCCGAAACGCAGAGCGCTGGAACAAACAACCCGCGCCGGCAAGAGCAGCGTTGAAGGCGAAGCTGCAGGTGGTGGAGACCCTCCACAAGGCATCCCACCACGAGGATCCGCATGGGGGGACCGGCCCCAAATGCGGGCTGGGTGCAGGAGGTGTTCAAAGCGGGGTCCAGCCCCACGGGGTCGCAGCACGGCGAAGCGGGATCGGGTTCGTCCCCGACGGCAGCGAGCACGGCGCGGGTTCGGGCAGGGAGGGCGGCCGGGGAGGGGGGATAGGATTTGTGTTTTCAAAGTTATTCCTCCAGAAGTGAAAGCTGTAAACAAAACTGGAAGCGCTGCACCTCGATGAATTCCTCCGAAGCCAAAGCGTTTGAGCGTGCTCAGCGGAGCCGTTAAAAAAGACTGTAGCGAGCATCTTCCATTAACGTTACGACCGTGAAATATGACAATAAAATGATAGCCGTATGGTCGCAAATTTGCAGCCCGCCGAGTTGCTAGGGGTTTATCGTCACTCAAACGTGCAGAGAGCTGTAAAATGTTTACAGAAAGGGTCGTTTGCAGCTATAAAATCCTCTTTTCTCTCCTAAACAAGGCTGAGTGGAGCCATTTACAAACCCCTGAATGTTCATCGGGGGAGAGGGGAACATCTGTTCTCTCCAGGAGTTTTCAGTGATCTTCTCGAACAAATTAACTAAAATGGGTGCTTTCTAATTAAATTAGCACTCGATTGGAATGGTTTGCATTGGTGCGCTCGCTGACAATTAGCGCGGGGAGGCCAGTTAGGCTCCGGCGCAGGCTATTTAACTGGGAGGTGAAATATGGAGGAGCCCATTACCTGCACCACGCTCGCGCTCCGTCCGCCTCTGCCCTGAGAACGAAACGTGACGAAGGATGGGGAGGCACCAAGAGATGTCCAGGAGCTCGTCCCAGGCACCGGGGTCTCCATCTGCGGAGCCACGGTGGGTCTGTCCCCATGCGAGGACAGCATCGAGCTCAGCACCACCTCCCTCCTTTCCCATCCCCTTTTTATACATCCCAAGGCTACAGACACATACTGAGACCCCGTAAGATCACGGTGAGCCTGTTGCCCAGAGCAGGACCCTAAAAGTCATCCCCAGACACCAGCTCCGCCAGCGCCTCCCTTCCTGCACGCGCAGCCGGTACTTTCCTCCCTTCCTCCCATATTTTCCGGTATTAAAAGGGCATTTTCTGAAATGGTGGCTGTTTAACCAAGCAATTCAGCTCACTCCGTAATAATAACCTGTCCTCCTCCTGATTTCCTACCCCACCAATTTGTGTGTCACCCTCAGGGTCTGCAAGCAGGAACTGAGTATGAGCGCCGCGCTCCCTGTTACGGGCAGAGCTGCCCCTCTGGCTGGGCGCAGCGGGGAGGGCACGGATCCCAAAACTGCATCGCAGACACCAGCTGATACCTAGAGCCACGTGAGGACCCAAACGTACCCTCACTGCTGGCATTAGAGGTGATTTGGGCACTGTGAATCGTCTGGGTCGTTCAGCAGCACCAGCAGCCTCATCCTGCGCCCTCCTGGGATGGTCAGGATGAAACCTGTTGGTGGCCAGGGCTCCTTTTGTCCCATTAGGTTGTCATTTTCCCCTTCAGTCCCTTTTGTGTGTTAGGATGAGCCTTTAATCACTAAACCCACCCCAGCACCGGGCCGAGGCAAACCTGGGTGCCCAGCGGCATCCTCACACCTGCTCCCGCACCGACCGCGCGCCATCGCTGCATCCCCTTGGCAGGGAAACGGCTTCGTCATCAGATGCTTTTACAGACATCTGCAACTCCTTCCCTGCTTTCCTTTCCTTCGGCTCCTCCGGTCTCTGCCTTCCCGATGCCTCGTGTCCTTCCCGTTCCCGGGGCAAAGGCACGGAGAGACGCGTGCCCAAATCGCCTACCTGCCGGCCCTGCAGAGCCCCCAGCCTTCCTGGGGACCCCGTCCTGAACCAGCTGCTTTTGCTCGTCCCACCCAGCCTCTGCTTTGCATCCCATCACCCCTGCACCTGCAGACAAGTCCAGATCTCCCCAGAGTGCCACCGAGCCCCCTACCTTCGCACAGAGCTGCTGTTGGAGCCAGGGATTAAGGGATTTTCCCAACAGGGGCTGAATTAGGAGAGCAGGAACCGAGGAAAAGCAGAAAGGCAGCACACCTCTGCTGGGAGGTGTGCCGACGCTGCGCGGAGACACAAAGACATTTCTGCTCACCGCTTCACCGATTCCCTCCTGCTTTTTTTCACAGTCGGGTCAAACAGCTGAAACGTTTCCCTGAGTGTTACCAAAAATTAAGAAAGTCAAGGCGGGAGCCGTTTGCTGTCAAGTGTACGATGTTTAGCTCATCCTAAAATTGCATTTTCTCGTGGAGGTCCAGAGACCAGAGCCCTCTGTGGGTCCAGCAGTAGGGCACAGGGGATAACAGCAGGGAAAAACCCTCCCGCTCACCCTCAGCGGCGAACTGGGGCAGTGCAGAGCAAAACCAATCCGAGAGCTTCCTACCTGGCTCGTCACCTGGCTCGTCCTCGTCCCTCTCCACTTGGCAGCCCTCGTCCCCGGGGGAGGACAAAGACAGGAGGGAGATGAAGGAGGGCAGCTTCTGCAGCCGGCTGCTTTGCGAGGCGTCCGCGTCCTTCCAAAACTTCACGTCCCGCTCCGCGCCGGAGGGGCCGGGCAATTCCCCATCATCGCACGGCTGAGCCGGGTCCTTCCTGGAGCAGGGACATGCAAAAATGAATCATGAAGAAGAAATGATCGCTTGGCAGTCTCACGTGCATGGGGAGAAGCTGAGGTGAACCGCCGGGTACGTGGAGGCTCTCTGGGCTCCATCCCGGGCTGGGCTGCCCCTTGTCTCTGATTTCTTGCGAGCCCAGCTAACGTGACAGTTGGGCTTGCTCGACATCTCTGTCACGGCGCTAATAAAGGAAAAACCTCCCGGGCAGCTTTCAAATGCTGCGAGCTGGCCAGCGGCGTGCTCCCTTCCCCGTGCAGGATGCCAGGAGCCGACCCGGGGACGGGAACGGGCGCAGGATTCCCCGCGCTCATGCCTCCTTACCTAAAAAGAGCAAGGAGCTATTTTACACCTCATTCACACGGGGGGACGTGAGCTGGGTGTCATTCCAAGGCTCTTCTGTCACCCGGGATAAGCCCAGAGCCTGCCGAACGCTCGTCCCCTGTGCAACCATACAAGGCAGGGCTGGGATGGGGACGGGGACTGGGCAGCGCCTTTCGAAGTGCCACCCAGGCTCCGACGGCACGAACATCTCACGGGGCACGAGACGCAGGCAATCCTCCCCCCGCCCCCCAAAAATCCCCAAATCTTCTGCTCCTTTCCGACCTGCCCGTCTCCTCGCAGAGCCGCCTGCACTTGGAGGGGGGGTCCCCGTCGCTGGCAGCGCTGTCCCCTCGGGGCTGACGCTTCTTCTGCGGGTGCAGCAGCTTGCAGCGGGCGCCCTGGGGGCAGACACCCTTCTTGGCGAAGTCCGGGCAAACCAGGGTGTGCTTCTTCTTGCACTGCCAGGGAAAAAGACGGAGATGTTGGGAAGCGAAGCGACGTGGCCCTCCCGAAATCCCCGCGAGCAGCGGGAAGTCCGCAGCACTCCCCAGGATCTGGGGCCTTTTGGGCACTTTTTGGCAGTGGGAAAGGATTGAAGGGATGCCGGCAGGGCAGGCGAGACGCCTCCGGATGTGATTTCAGCCCCGAGACGCCCAGGGAACCCAACCCCACCACGGATGCCCCCCTCCATCCCACCCGGCGCGAGCATTTTGGCTCTTGCAGGGTAGCACAGGACACACAGCCCGCTGTGCCACCGCAGCGGGACAAATCCCAAACTCCCACGGTGCACAAAGGGTTTGCAACACCAGCAAACACCGACTGGTTTCACCTTTTCCAGGAGAAATGATGCAGCCCCTTGTTTCTCCGCGTGGCTCCTGCCTCACCTGAACGCCCACGCTGCAAAACCTCCTCGCTCCCGGGCAGCGCAGACGCCAAAATTTGGCCCGGGTTTGGGGGAAAGCGGACAAATCCACGGGCAGAGAAACACGGCGAGGGTTTGCAGGGCCAAATCGCGGGGTCACGAGGCTCCTGCCCTTTTAATAACCCCGAAGTGGAGCCGTTTGGGAGCAGCCCCCTGCGGTGACCTCGGGGACGTGACAGCAGCCCCGCTGAGCCGCCGGAGCGGTGGCAGAGCGAGGGGTCCCCGCTCGAAAGGGCAGAGGGGCCGGCAGCTCGGCGGCCCCGGGGAAACGCCGACGTCGGAGCGAGGAGCTCGTCTGCTGGAGGCCGGGGAGGTCGCCAACGCGGCAGGAGGGCCGGGGATCTGGACAGACACACGGACACCGGCTCTGCGGGGGTGCAAGAACGGGGGAAAAGCCCAGCAGGGATCACGGCAGACACGGAAAATTCATAAAAAAAACATCTCCCTGCGCTACCCTCCTCGATTTCAATGAGCTGCCATGAGGTCCCAGCAAGTCAATCTAAAACCCAATGCGTAATCTGGAAGTAGAGCATCTCCAAACAGTGCCCGGGGTTTAGCACTACTCTACTTTTTTTTTAATTAAATCCGATTTTTGCCCATGGACGGGTGCTGGAGAAGCACCACTGGACACAATGCGTTCTGCGCGTGGTGCCAGCTCTCAGGAGCCGGTAGGAACCTTGAATCTTATCTTCAGCTTGCCACGCAAGAGTGAGTAGGTGAAAACCACCTCCTCCAAAGCTTCTCTCGCCCTGGTTAAGCAGCCATTATCTTAGCAAATCCAGAAAACACACGCTTAAATCGAGGGAAGTTTGGGAAAACAGCTCTCCTTTTCTCCCTGCCTTGTTGCCAACTTGCAGAGCTTCAAAAACCTCTGGCTGCTGAAGTTGGGGACCAAGAGTAAGCGCTTGGAAAAGGCGCCAAGAGGACAGCTTTCGGGTCATTTTTCCCCAAAATATTAGGATCTGAGAGCAAAGCCCTCGACCTGAGAAGTGCTTTGAAGGTGGATGGCACTAAATCCTCGCTGTGAGCAGCACCCAAGCAGCGGTTCTGTCCGTGCTCTGCTTGTCCAGAGGGTTGAGCAATGGTGGAGGTGAAAAGACGAGCGAAATGAAAGGAGCATCCCAAATTCTGGAGTAGCCAAGGACGCTGAACGTTCCTGGAAACCCTTCGGAAAGGTGTTGTCCGTAAGGCTTTGGGACTACAAAGGGATGCCTCCGCCCAAGGATGCGAAATCCTCTCCCGTACGGCGACGTCCAACGCAAAACCAGATGTGGGAAGGAGAAGGGCAGGGAAAAGGAGCCCTCGCCTCCAAGGGCCACGTGGATGCGCCACCCGAGCACTTGGCACTGCTGCCCCTACACCGAGAGATGATGCAGAACAGCATGGGTGTGGGGAAAAGCTAGCAAACGTGGTTGTTTTGTCCCGTATCAGCACGGAGGGGCCGAGGAACAGTGCCACATCCCCGGCTGGGTGACACGTGCGTCCCCATCCCCGTTAGACCTTGGAGTGGGTGCGGGACCCGCCGCATCCCCAGCTGGCCGCTGGCTCCCCGGCGAACGCAGACTTAATATTAAGAAAACAAACCGCCCGCCACTAATTCGGGTCCCCGGCTCGGTTTTCTAATGACTTTTCCGCGCCGCTCGCCGTGCCAACGCGCTTGGCCCTCCTCTCACGGTGGCCCTGCTGGCTGTCCGTCCGTCACCGTCCATCACCATGGGGTCGGGGCTGCACGGAGAGGCAGGGACCTGCTTAAAGCTCGCTGGGTCCTGGCGAGGCAGCTCCTCGGCTCCGGGCTCAGAGCAGAGGGTGGAAAAGCCCCCTCTGTTTATTTACGGGAGGGAAGGGGCAGCTCTTTTCCTCGTGCCCCCCCGTGCCTTCAAGGCAGGCGAAGGCGAGGGTTGGGGTTACTGTAAAGCCGCTCGCCGCGTGTCGGCCGGGGTGAAGCAGCGCCGGGGCTGCGGGGCGGCAGGAGCCACCCGATCCCTTCCACCTGTCGGGGTGGCTAATTATACCCCGCGGGACCCCCGCCAACGGGCAGGTTGGGCCATAAAAAGAGAAGAAGCATCTGGCTCCTTTCTTCAGGCAAGGGAAAACCCGCAGCACCCCCAAAACGCTCCCCGGGGAGAAAGCCAGCGGCCGCGTCGGGCGCCCGGGTGATGCCAGCACGGGGGGAACACCCCATGTCGCGGGGTCACCCCATGGAGCAGGGATGGGGATGAGCCCCAGGGGGGGCTTCTGCTGTTCCAGCCCCCCCCTTCCACCTCCCTGCTCCGGGGTTTCTCCCGCAGCCTGCAGCAGCGGTGCCCGACCATGGCACGGTGCCCGCTGGCAGCACCGCGGCAGGGACTCCTCCCTGGCTGCCAAGGAACCCTGGGTGAAATTCGTGGTGCTGCTCAGCACCCAAAAAGCCTTAAATGGCCCCCGGCCCCATCACACAGCGGGAAGGGGTCGGGCACAAGGGTATCTGCAGTGCGCTGCCTTCTTTAGCCCGGACCTGGCAAAGGAGGAGGCAGCAACTGGCAGGGCCGGTGGAAGATCCTCGCTCAGCCCCGGGAACGCCGTTAAAGAACATTTTCCATCACCGACCTTGGCAGGAGGCTGGGGAGGGCGGGAGGAAGGTGAAGCTGGGTTACTGGGCCGACCGGCGAGCACCCGCTGACCCCACGGGGGGAGCAGTGGTCCCGTCCAGCTTGGCATTCCCGGCTCCGCTCCACCAGCGGGCCTGCCCAGGTTGAACTTCTCAAATATCTCCGGGCTCATCTCGCGCCCTCCGCTCGAGCCCTTCTGTTCCAGTGCCAGGGGACAGCAGGTGACATGGGGAACGGCGGCTGGACGAGAGAGCAAACCGCTGGAGCATCCTCGCCCTGCTCTTCCCATCCCCTTGGGCTCGTGTCCTTCTCCCCGGGTACAAGAGAGTGCGGCTCCTCGCTGGAAACCCAAAGCGCTGCTGTGCCAGCAGGGAATTCCCCTTCCGGGGAAGAGGAGCCTCAAAAGCCCAAGCTGAGCCCCGAAAGCCAAGCATCTCGCTCTGCTGGAGCTGTTAGAGCTCTGGGGTTGCAGGATTAACAGGCCGGATCGATGTCAGGCTGCCTTCGTGCACCTCTTACCCGCGACTTCGCCGTGCTAAGCGGCTGGTGGAAGCTCTCGCCGGAGGTGGCGGGGCGGCTTTCCGACGCTGCTCCGAGCTGACAGCCAGTAAACAGCTTTTTTTTGATGGCTTTTTTTTTTTTTTTTTTTTTATAATTGGCTGCAGATGGAAGCAGCCTTAAAAATTCCAGCTCCCCGGCGTTAAAACCTGGAGGACAATGCAGCCGAGCATCACGTGTGCGGGGGAATAATAATGGGGGAAATTTAGCCAAACACATGGAGCGGTGCTCGCGCCTTTTCGTCTCCGAGCTGCAAACAGCCCAAACCAAGGCTTTTTGACGCTGTTTTATCGTTTCTTCCCGGCAGCAAAATGCTGTCAGGGAATCAAGGAACTCCTAGAGATGGAGGCTCTCTAGGATTTTGGATCTATCTGCTCCCTAGGACCTACCACAATACGAACAGGACTGTGGACATCGGTCGCTAACATCCATCCAGGCACAGCACGAAGAGGTGCTCAGAGGGACACCCATCCCAAAGCCAAGCTGCTGAACCTGCCCCGTAGTATCCACAGGGGCAAAACTGCCTCTGGAGCATGAATGGGATGGCATTTCTGAAATCACAGCGATTCAAGAGGCAGCAAAACAGCTGGGATGGATTGAAGGGGAGAGGAAAAGACTCGTCCCTGCAGCGTGCGCTGCCCCAGCACGGTCCAGCCCAGATATAAATGACCTAAGGGCTGGGCTCTGTTCCGCATCCCTTCTCCACAACACCCTTATGGCTCCCTCTCCATCACTGTTGACTGTTTCTTCTCGTCTTGTTCCTTCCTGGTTTGGAGGTGTTGTTTTGCTGGTGCAAAACAAAATGCACGTGGCATTTTGGGCTCAGTGAGCATCTGCAGGGCCGGCTGTCCTGCAGCATCCTCCCCAACGCTCTCCCTTCTGCATCTGCTCAGGCTTGCCCAGCGCAGGGACTTTTTCAGCAGACAGGTCCTGTTACCGGCCAGATCCCTCCTTCTGCCAAAGCCCAAACGGGAAACGAAACAAATGAAAGAACTGTGAAACGTGCAAAGAAAAGAATTCGCATAATGAACTTGAAAAGCTGCAAACTCCCCCTCCTGACCAGCAGCAGCGTCGCGGTCCCAGTTAACGTCGGGCAGTAGATCTGGAAACAGAGCACGAGCTGGTAGGAGCTGAGATCAGCGAGGCAAAGCATCACGGGATCCGTTAGCAGAAGCCAACACTTGAGCTCGTGGTTTCCAAGCCAATGGTCCTCGTTTTGGAAAAAAATCTTTGTTTCGGAAAAAAAAGGAAGGAAGAGCTTGAAATCTGCAGCCACTCGATGCCCCGGGAGTTCGGTGACACCGCTCGAAGGGTGACAACAGCACTTGACAAACTGCCCCGCGAAGCACCGCAGCCCGGAGCAGCCGTTTGTGCCGCAGCCCTTGGCAGGCTCCGTGTAATTGGAATTTTCCATGTAGCAAAATGATGTCAAAGAGCAGTTAACCTCCCCGGCGTGAGTGCACGCGACAGCTCCGAGCAGGAGCCCGAGGACTGTAATTGAGCATTTCCAACGCTTTTTCTTTTTTAAATTTAATTCTCTCTCTTCCCTTGGGAACTGCTGCCGTCCGGTGCCACCACTTGCTCCCAGCTCCCTGCTCGGAGCCGCAACAAGCAGAGGTTGGATTTTCCACAGTTGGCCTTTGTCCACGTCCTGGATCAACCTGGAGGACAGCCACACGGCTCTGGTGATGCTCTCTGACATTATAAGCCCCAATATAAATAAAAGTAACAGAGGGAGCCTAGAAGATAGAGGAAAACTGGCCAGTAACAGCAAGCACCTTGGCCCTACTCCAACCCCAAAGCAATAAGGGCTGGTAGAGACATGGTGAAAGCAAAGCCATGGATGTAAGGAGGAAGGGGAATCCCAGCTGAAGAGCAAAGACCTGCAAAGACCAGCAAGGACACCCACATGGTAATGCCTTCAGCATTTAATCCTTTCCTTGCTGCTTCGCTGAACTTGTTCAGGAATGCCATTTCCATCAGAGCCCCCTGACAATCTCATCCTTCGTATCTCAAAGTCACAATGGAGCCAGTTTCATGCGGAGAACCTATCAATGTTTAACATGGAGAGCCCCTAAACCCTCCATTACCAACCCCAAATCTTTACCGTTGGGCATGTAGCAAGCCAAACACCCACCGTAGATCCCCTATAATGGGGTCTGCATCGTGAACAGCCTCTCAGGTGGCCCGAGGAAACAGCTCACGGGACACAGAGACAATCCAACAGCAGAGAACAAGTGGTATCGAAGGGGAATCCCAGTGCAGGAAGCAAAGATGAAGTCTGCCCCGCTTTGTGTCTGCCTCTACAGAAGTTCAGGCTGAAATCAAGAACTCTCTGCCTCGTCAGTAGATTCCCAGCCATTAGCAGTGATTCAGTGACTGCTTGCCCCCCGACTTCCTAATTTTCATGTTTTCTGATGCATCTTCTTCTACTAAGATATTAAAGCGCGCGAGAAAAAAATCGCAGGCTGGTATTTATCTAGGCACTATTATCAACTAGCCCGGGCTATTAAGCAGTTCAAGTTTGCCCTGATAAGCAACATCTTTAATGTAAGCATCTGAGTGCCGTTGGAGATACTACAGTTAAATTAAAGTCGCAGTAAGAGCCCTCATTATGCCATTACAGAGTACGGTAAATAAGATGCAACTGGAAACCCACAAAGATTTCTGCAAAGATACGTGGGTAGGATGGGGCTGGGAAGAAAGCTGATTAGTTTTAAACCTCTGCTGCAGGTTATGAAGCTTTTTAAACAGAAAGCTGCCATCACCAGCGCTCAGGTTTATCACTTTATCAGTAGCACAGCCCTCGGTGATGTTTTAATTTCAGTCGAGAACACACTGGTGTGCAAAGCGAAGCGGCTGACTTCAGGCCGAAGTCTGGCGAGTGCGGATCACCCCGGGCCCTTCTCTCCAGCAAGCTCAGCACATCCCAGTGCAGAGCCAGGGAATAGTCCTGGGCTTCTGTCCTGGGCCTGTTCTGGCACTAAACACTTCCCTAAAGTGCTGTTCAGCCTGTCCAGGCAGCTCAGCAGGGTCTTAAACTGCAGAAAACTGCAGGCACAGAATGGCGGAGGTTGGAGGCACCTCAGGGCCATCAGGTCAACCCCCACCACAGCAAGGTGCCCAGCCCTGAGGCCCGGTGGATTCAGGGATCCCCCAGAAGGAGCCCCCAGCCCCTGGTCCCAGTGCCAGGGCTCCAGCACCTTCCCAGCCCAGCAGTGCTGCCTGGGTGCCAGGGGGAGCCTCCTGGGCTCCGGGGTGGGCCTGCGGCCTCCACTGCTGGCCCCGGGCCCCCCTGAGCAGAGCCCGGCCCTGTCCTCTTGCACCTCCCTGCAGGGCCACAGGGACGTGGGGGAGCTCCCCCAGAGCCTCCTCCTCTCCAGGTCGAGCAGCCCCAGCCAGCTCTTGCAGCCTCTCCTCACAGCAGGGGGGCTCCAGGTCCTCCCAGCACCACCTACAGAACCGCATTTGTGTGTTTTGGGCCTACACTTCCAGAGGAGAGGAGCTGGGCTTTGCCGCTTTCCGCCTCTCCCCCAAGGACTCCACATCCCCAGCAAGGCACCCAGGTCCCTGCCCTGTCAAATCGAGCCTGGCTGCCGCTCATGATCTTAAGAGCAGACACATTCACAATCATTATTAAACCTAACCACTTCCCCCCCCCAATAAAGAATTTACTTACTAATCAGTTTGTTGACTGAAAATTTCTGCTACACATCATAGGAGAAAAAAACAAAAACACACAACGAATTAAATGGGCAACTGTAGCACGCAGAAAACATATGTCAACCGAAGCCAAAATTAAAGATAAATGAAATGAAGTTGCCTTTGCAGATGATTTTCATACAGCTGCAGCGGACTATAAAAGAGCGATCAAAGGCAGCGCTGCCCCTCAGCTAATTCTGAACAACGGGAGAAGGGGAACTGCAAACCTCCTGCGGCACCCCCAAGAGGGGGCTGGAGAAATCTCACTGTGGTGCTATGTTGGCAGGCCAGCAAGCACCAAAAATTGGCTGGAAGGTTTTGGTCCCCTCAGTATGCCACGAACTCACAGCCCGAACAGGTGGATACGTGGCTACTATCTACAAATATGTCTAAAATATCAAAAAAAAGTCTTGGTGAACTCAAGTCCTCAAGGTGATCCAGGTCAAAATGAAGGTGAGGGAGCTAAAAATGGGTAAGAATTGGAGGTAAAATCAGAAGAACGTCACCAGTGAGAAGGGATAAAGGATGAGCCAAGAGTGCAAGGAGGACAGCAGTCCAGAGGCTCTTGGACATGACCTGGGATGAAACCTCAAAGCCCCCGAGCCAAGAGTTGGACTTGGTGATCCTCATGGGTCCCTTCCAACTCAGGATATTCTGTGATTCTATGAGAATCAACACTCTAAGACTTGGCCCTTGGTGAACGTGAGCAAGCCCGGAGAGGACGCATAGCCTCAAAACCCAGCCCTGCCTCCTTCATGCACCCCATGCAATGCAAAAGCAGGGGGCAAAACACCCCAGGATTTGTTTCATGCACATAAACAGCATTTCTGTAGCTAGGACTTGGCGTTTCTACCACCTGTCCTCCAGCTGAGCCCAAAACAGCTGCACACGAGACAGAGATAAATTTCAATCTTCAATGCCTCTCTTTCCCTCGCATGAGGGAGAAAAGGGGAAGAGAGGTTTCCGAGATGCTTTAATGCGACACCCCCTCACCGCTCCCTCCCCTGTTGCAAGTGTAGAAAACGGATCAGCTCTTCAGAAGAAGCAATTTGCCGATGTCCAGACCCCTAAATGTCCAACCTTCGTGAACACAGGCAGTTAATCTGTTTGAGGTTTGATTCTTCTAATAGGAGCCCAACTCCTATTATACTTGGCGCAGAATGTGTTCGGTGACAAGGTACGGAGCAGGGCAGTGGGGCTCAGCAAAGCCATTCTCACTTGGGTAGTCCTTAAAGATTTGATCAAGGTGGAAAAGAAAAGGGGGATGTCCCTGAGCTGCTCAATAGCGGAAGCCTTTTTCCTCTTCCTCCCCTTCCACCTTTGACCAGCTCACTCGATTTACTGATTTAGTGTTGATGAACACCCTGTTGCCTCCTGGTCACGATGAGAGGTCCATCAATCACAGCACCGTTTCCCTCTGCTCAGGTTCAGCCCCATCCTGCAGGTGTATAAGGTCCTGCTCATCCCCACCCATCTCCGCAATTGCGTCCTGCCACCAGCAGCTCCCTCTGAATCAAAGGGGACTGGAAATTGGAAGCAGCTCTGATAGGATCATAAAAGAAATAAGACGGAGGTATGGCCAAGATAGAGAAAATTTGGGATGGCTCATAGCTTAGCCTTCCCCGTACCCCTCCCCGTGCTCATACCGAGCAGAGAGGTTTTATATTAAGGCTTCTGGCACTTCAAACAGCCCCCCTGGTAGCTGGGCATGGAGGAGCTTCTCAGCTTGATTGGGTCTAATTCAGCATAACAGCATCACGGAGTTCGGAGATGAGCGCTTCAAGCCAGGAAATCTGCTCCTGCTGTGGCTGGTTCTCTGCAGGCATCAGCAGCAGGGTGATTTGAAAGAAAAACCATCTGAATTTGAAGCCTTTAAAAAAAGTTAGTCTGTCCCAAACTAACAGCATAAGCCAAATAATCCACACGGGGAGCAGCTGTTTAAAGTCTCACGGAGTGTTTGAAGGGCCTCCAAGAGAGGAGCAAACCTTCGTTTACTCACAGAAGCGATGCCGAAGACCCACAGGTACAAATTTGCCACCCAGAAAAGTGATCCAGAAACACAGATGGAGAATACGGCCCCTCGCAGTCCTAGCACATCTGGGTGGGAAGAGGAAGGCTGGGAGGAAGCTCTCCTGGTCACCAGTCCCAGTGCTCTCCTCTGCAACCCCCAACACACCCCAAACCTCTCCCAGATCCAGCGTGGCCCCGGCCAGGACCAGCTTTGAAGAGACGACAAGAAGGGGCAGTCCGAGGCTTTGGGATTTCCACAGCCAGAAGATATTGAACAATCAACGATGCCTTTTTTCATCCAGGGCAGATTTGTCCGGGTGCTTCTCCAAAGAGGCAGCTCCAAGCCCTGAAGCAAGCAGCGCACGGAGCAGCTCCCGTCCCACCACCAGCCCCGACACGGCAGTGGGGACCTTGAGGAATGGCAAAGCCTCGGGGACAGGGAGCCCAACCCAGTTTAAGAGCAAACTGGAGAAGAAATTATTCCGAAAGGGTTTGTACACAGCTTAAGAACTTCCTGGGAGTCTTATTCCTACAGCCAAGAAGCTTCTGCCATGAAGCACCTCCGAGTGCTTTGCTGTCGCCGAGTCTCCCGATGATGCTGGGAGAAATGTCTGATGGCTATTCTGGGGGAAAAATCACTATTTTACCCAGCAGACAACACAAAGCAGCTAAATATGCAATATGAACAGCGGTTAAGTTCACCTTTCTCTGCTAACAGGCCAAAGGGAGCTGCTCTCCATCCCAAACCAAGCACTGGATAATTAAAAGAAACCCCTCAAGACGTGAAATTGGCAGCTGCCGCTAATACAGCTAACGTGGCTTTTCCTAAAGCTCAGTAACGTGTTAAATTTAACGTGTCAGATCCATGAAATGAAAAAAAAAAAAAACAAAAACACACTTCAGAGGGAACCCGTTAAACTTCCACGAGCGAAGGAGGAAAGAACCAACCTGACGCATCAACCGGACGGGAGAAACACAAACAGGAACAAACCACCCGCTACGAGAAAGTCCCCGAAATGGAATTTTCTGCAGAAAATGAAGCAGCTGCCGTGGTGAAAACCAACACGCTCCACCTGGGGGCGAGAAATGATTTTCCCCAAGGAAGCGGCACTTCCGCGGGCAGCGCCACCCAGAGCTGCCCCTGCTGGCGGGATTATTGCGGGTATTTCAGGTGGATTTGAGGTCTCTCTCAGCCCAGAGACTCTCCCCACAAGATGTTAGGGGATGGCTGGGCAGCTCAGCAATGAGCATCTTGGCTGACGGCTTGGCCAGGAGGGACTGGGGCCGGCAGAGCTCCCGGCCCCCGCTTCCCCCTGATTTATTCCACTACATTTCCCCCCGCGTTTTCACAGCGGCCTCGTTTAATCTCCCCGTGCCTTACCGCTTAACAGCTCCCACAGGGGAACAATTTACCCACAGGCTTCAAAGCAGCTGATGGAAACAATCCGAAGATAGGTATTTAATGCAGCACGTTTGCTAATGTACGCCACGGGGGGGAAAAGCTTATTTAATACCGACCGATTTTACGGAGGCAGCAGTTACAGGGCACCGGGCTGACTCGCTTGCCTTTGCTGCGACACGCTGCGAGGGCTGGAGAACACCCGTGATGCTGGGAAGCCGCACCAAAACCATCATTCTTCCAAACACGATTTAGTTCCCCAAAAGTCCGGTTTTGCTTCTTTACAGCAAATTGCAAGGTGCCTGCTCTGCTCCACCAGGACTGAGACAAGCGCTTGCTGTCGCTCCTGGGTGCAAGCCCTCAGCCGTGCAATTAAATATTAAAGCAGCAGAGCGATGTGCAGTGCCCATCATCGCCTTCCAAGCGGCTTTGCATTGCGCATTATTATATATTATAAACCGCCTCTCGGACAACCTCACAGCCACCAGGCTCTGCCACGCAGCGTGCTCACAGCCACAGGACCCCTTCGGCACCTGGAGCGAAACCTGAGGTGGAAAATTAACGTAGGGAAATTAGGTAGGCTGTAACGCACGGTGGATAACTGCTAACGTGTCGTCACCGGTGGCACCGACCAGGATTGTCCACCCGGACCCCGTGCTCCGCTGCAAACTGCTGTTGGGCTTCAACAACTTATCTGGGGAGCTGTGAAAACGGAATCTGTTTGGGGAACCAGATTAGTTCTCACCGCAGAGCAGCTCGTTAAAATACCTCATTTTAACGGCGAAAACTTGGTACGACGGCAAGTACCACGGCACGGCCGTCATCAGAAAACCCTGGGGAGCACCTGCAAGCGGCCCCATTTCTCCTTCCCTCTCTCCCCACTTCCCCCTTGGGCTTCCTCTGGTGCAGGTGACCGGCCCAGGAGGATGAGCTTCACCCAGCAGGACCGTTTTGTGGTGCTGGGGAAGGTCTGCTCCCTTTAGGAAGCTGAAGATCCACGTGCACGCACGCACGCTGGAGCAGCTTCCCGACCTGCAAGCCAGGAATGGGGAAGGATGCTGGAAATTGAGGTGCTCTGCTACCAGTAATCACCTGGAAATGACTGAATCATGTCAAACTCCCTTAATTAAGGACGTGGCCACGCACTCGTACAGGAGCTGTCCCCTCTCCCCAGGGGCACCAGGACCCTTTACGGTCCGTGTCCCCGAAAAAGGGAGTTGGGAATGCAAAATTAAAACATTCTCACTTATTCTGAGCTCCTGATGAAGGCAGAGCAGGCCAGGCTCGCACAACGACCAGCGCGGTTTGTACGAGAAGCGTGCACAGAGTTAGAGCCCACGGGATGGGCAAAGCTTGATCAGATCGGCCGGAGCATCCCGCAAGAAATTCTAGAAAACACACAAGATGCGACAGCGCCAACGACACGCCCCCAATTATGAATAATAACGGGCATTTTTCATGAAGGTCTGATAAAAACCAGCTTCTTCGGCGGAGCGCGGAGAGGAAAACACAGCAGGCAGAAAGAGCCCAGAACAAATCAGGCACCAAAGGACCTCGATCCCTAATTCCTGGGCATCCTCCTCTGAATTTACCCATCCGAGGACGCTGCACGGACGCCGAGCGCCTTCGCCATCCTCGCCCTCGGCGGCTCGGGCTGCGGGCAGACGGCTCCTGCGGCTCCTCGGACACGGCGACGCAGAACAAGAGAGAGAAGATTTACTCCTGGCCTAAATTATTCAAAAGAAAAGGGACTGCGCATCTTTAACAAGGCATCGTTTTATGAAGCAAGGTTAACATTTTTACTTGATTCAGGAGAATATTATAAACTCTCCGGGGTCCATTTGAGGACTTTCTACTTTGAGCAAAGGCACGGACTCAGCACTTTTTATATTATTTAGAGAATAAAATTAACCCTTAATGGCCCAAGCTGGTATTTCTCCTCCCCAGTTAAATATGGCCCGCTCAGCAATTTCTCCCCATATATAATTACAGGCTGCTATCCATCATCTGTAGGAGAATGCTTTTCTGACACTCTAAAAGTGACGCGGTAAGCACTTTTCCTAATAGAATAAATATTCTAAATATCTCTTTTATATTTTCATTTAAATTGGAATATTTTAAAATAATTGTAGGGCCGCTGCCCGCGTGGCTAGTGCTGTGCTGGAGGGAGGCGGCAGGACAGCTCTGTTTTCCTTCACGGGAGATGTTTATCCTGCACGCAGTCCCCTCCGCGCGCGCCGCCGCAAGAAGTAATTAGGCAAGGACTAATTTATTAGCCTTTCCCTCCACTCCTGCTGATGTCCCGCTTTTCTTACAGCTCTAACTTTTGGCTTTTCTTCCTCCCTTTTGCCTGGTTTTTGCTCCGTAGCTGTTTTTCCCTCCAGAAGGGATGGGTTTGCTTTGCCAAAGGCGCTGTCCTCGGTTGTGTCGGGGTGCTGGGACAACTCGAGGGTGCCTGGTGGCTCTGCATGGTGACAGAGGTGACAGGTGACAGCTCCAACAGCTTCACCCCTGCCCATCCACCCCAACACGCCATGGCTTCGCCTTCTCTTTGGGCAAAACCACCTCCTGGGCATCTCCTTGCCAGCCTTCGAGCACCCTCGTCTCCTGTGGGCTCTCCAACTCCCATATCCATGCCCAAGGCAGTACCTCCGTCAACCCGAGCTCCCGGGATGGACAAGGAGGAGAAGAGCCCAAAGATCCGAGCTCCTGACTGCTCATCCCGGCAAATTCCCCGGTGAAAAGCAGCCCGAATCACACAGGGGTTAGAAATCTCTCCGAGCAGCCGGTCTGCGAAGCCATGCTTAGGTTTACCCACACGTATCTATTAAATGCAATAAAATAACCTCGCTCTGTAGGCCCGCCGGGGCGCTTTTGGGATGGTGCCGTGCGATCTGGCAGCCTTCCTATAACCCGAATTATTGTTTCATTAGTGGCTCGTTTGTTTTTGTTTTTGTTTGTGTTTTTTTTTTTTTCAGCTGGAGAGCCGATTTCCAGCAGGGTTTGCAAAACTCCCGGCGTGTTCTGAGTGTAGGGGTTCCAGCTCGGGGAGGAGATGTTCCCCAAAGTTTGTCTCGTCCTGCTTGCTTGCTGTTGGCTCATGGAAGAGGCTGAATTAAACCAGGACGTGTATGTGATGTTTTCCTCCATGTAAAGCAAAAGCTTCCTCGAGGTTACGGACACCCCAGGGACGGGATGACGCTGCACAGAAAATGGTCAAAGGACGGACAGAAATCCCACCACGTCTACAAAAAGCTCTCCACTACAGCAGAGAGCATCGTCTCCGTACATCTCAGAGCCCACCGTGTCTAAATATTCAACCCGCTAGCAAATTTACTGGCTACCCCTTCTGAATTATGAGTGTCTGTTGTGGAGCGCGGGGACCCTGATGTGATGGTGTCGCTGGTTTCATGAGTTTGGGATGGCATCGAGAGGAACAAGGTGAAGGCGGTCCTCACCTTGTTGGTGGGACCCAGAAGAAAAAACCATGTGCTCTACTGACAAAAAGCCCAAAGTAGTTTACACTCAGAGGCCAAACAATTTTTTAAATGAACAGAAAAGAGCAAAAATGAATCAAGAAGGTCAGAAAGGCCCAGGAGGTACAAGGAACCTTCTCCAATGCAGCTACAGGAGGGAGCCCATCCTCAGCAGGAGGCGAATGAGGTCTCCCCAAGACCCAAAGCAGCATCACAAGCTTCCTCTCATCCCTTTTGTCTCCAGTCGTCTCCCCCGTGGCCCCGGAGCCCCCGGCTGCGAAGCAAAGCATCCTAACTTAAACCACCCCGAAGCTAAATAACCCCGGGGAGGAATTAATTGCACGGCCAGCTCTCCCCCTTCCCATGAAGCGAAGGAAAAACAGACCCCGCGGCATTTACAAGGAAGGGGGAAGATGTGAGATAAACCCCAATCTTCTTTCTTTTTGGTGTGCAGCCGCCCCCACGTTTCTTTGGAAATGAGCAGTTGTCAGCCAGCTCCAGGCCCTGCGCACGCTCGGGCTCCGCACGTTACGCACGGTGCCGTAAGCTCGGGGACGTGTTGTGCCTACCCTGGGTGCACATCGAGTCCCTGCAGGACTTCACGACATTGATCTAAGCAGAAGGACCCAGGGATCGGAGCCAGACTCCAGGAAACCCCCAGGAACGTACCCAGGCACAGCTCGAGGCTCACGCGCTGCAGTTACCCGAGGAAGGGCGCTCCCGGTGCTAAAGCTGAGCCACAAGAGCTCGTGCTCAGGTTTAACGGAGCCAGCGTGACTGCAAATAACCATTAACCTCCCCGTTCGGTCTGTGTGAAGCCTCTCCCTTCACTTCTCATCCATTTAACCCAGCAGTGCCTGGGGCTGGGGCTGTCTGCTCATGCACGGGGCCCCGGTATCACACCGGCAAGCAGAGAGGATCAGAAAACCGGCACGACTGCCAGCCCCGGCCTCTTGCATTTGTTCCCTTCCTATTTTTCCCTGCCTGCGAAGAAACAAAGCCACTTCGCCCGTAAAACCTTTGGTTTTGCTCATCCCATCCAGGTGTTCGGCAGCTTCCAGCTCAACGGCTCCCTTCGGTGCCGTAGCTCGAGTGAAAAACAGCTCGCGGCTCGCCGGCACCCCGAACGGGAGGCGCGGGTCCCTTTTTACCTTTTACTGCCTTTTTACCTTTTCTCCCATGGGGCAATAGCCTTTGAGGAAATCCTGGCACACTTCAGCCTTCCGGGAGACGTAGACGTGGCTGTAGGGGCAGTTGCTGTTGCTGCAGATCCCCTTCAGGAAGTAGGAGCACACCGGCATCTGCAGGGGCAAGAGGACGACAAACCCGTTAGCGCCGCCCCCAGCTCGCGGCGATCCGGATCCGTTCCGACGCCCGGCGCTGAAATAAAACCGCGTTGAAATAAATCAATCTCCGCCTTTTGCCAGCCGTTGATCCCCGAGGTATTTTTAGCTCTTCCAGTGGTGCCTCGCAGCACGGCTCCCTGGCGTTACGCGGGCCCTCTGGATACAGGCGCCGGCGCTCCCGACTAACCTTGGAGAGGGGAGAAGGGTCCTTGCTCACAAATGATGCCAACCTGAGCCTCAACACGCTCCCGGGGACCACAGACACCGGTCCCAAGGGGCGATGCGTTGGCTGCAGCCCGGCCACCTTCTCCCCTGGGAGCCTTCCAGCACCCCAAGAGCCCAACCAGCAGCGTAAGGGTGCCCCTGCAATTCAGCAAGGGGGGAAAAGTGTGGTTGTTTTTTTTAAATTTTTGTGCGTGTTGCATCACACGAAGGCACCCCCCAGGGCTTTGAGCTAAGGGTGCGTCCCCGCACACCGGAGGAGGGATGCTCCAGGAGCGAGGGAAAGGAGGAGGAGAGCTCTGGCTCCTTCTGTCCCAGCACATAAATGCGTGGGGCACGGCCCCGCTCGCCGCTCCCCAGCTTCAGCATCGCTGCAGCTGGCAGGAAAAAAAAAAAAAAAGCAAGAGAGCAAGGATCCTCCTGGTCCTCCGCCTCAAACCACAAACTTCACCTTCCGCACAGCTGCCCTAATTAAAACCGAATTACCAGCCCGCCGCAATATTTCACCGCCCTTAACTCACCGGCTACCGCGTGCGGCCGCTCGCCGACGGGAGCGGGCGCTTTGCGCCGCCTCGGTTCGTCCCCGCGCCCGGCTCCTGCTGCTCAGCCCCCTAAATGTAAAATTTACTTACTGCTCGGCGCGCTACCGATCCCTCTGCTCGCCCGTCTCAGCCGGTTCGAGCGTCCCCGAACCAATATTTAGCGTCCTGCGCTAAGCGCAGCCCGACGCCAGGAGGAAAAGCCCCTTTCCCTGAAGGGCACGGTGGGGTTTTAACCAAATTGGCTCGCTTGAGGAAAAGAGAGAGGGAGAAATCGCGGGAGGGAGGGGAGGGGGAAGCCGAGAGGGGAAAGAAAACAAAGGGTGCTTTAAGAGAGAAGAGTTTATTTTTAATTGTCTTTTAACTGCAGGCATTAACATAAAGGACAGGGCTCTGGGGCTATCTTTTTCGTTGGTGGTGGTGTGACCGTAAATGATTCCCTTAATGTAGTTTTTGATATAGAGCCCAAATTAGCTCTAATAAAAAGGGATAATAAAGCCAGCTCTTAGACAAAAATAAACTCCTCCTAGCTGTCAAGCCTGAGCCATTATCAAGAGGAAGCAGCGCTCTCATTTCAATTAACCTTGTTTGCACCCCACTACGTCCACACAAATAACAATAACATTAATTCAAGGCACTGGTGCGGTGCGTCCATATTAGACAGCTTTGACTATGTACACGCTTTGGAGCCAGCAGCTAATGAACCCGAAACTCAACGTGAATTTCCAAATTGCTCACAACAGAGTTTTGAAGCTCTATTAGGGAGAAAAATGCTGATTCTTTTCGAGTTCCTCAAGGGGAAAAGCTGTTGTAGCAGCAGCAGGCGGCTGCCCGAGCCCTAGCCTCTCGCTAACCTTCAGTCACAAACCCATTCATTCACATTTACCCGTTCCCCTAAATCACCGGGATGGGCTGGAGGCTCTGCCCCGCCGCACGGAAAGCCCCGAGCAGCGCCTCTGTGGCTGCTCCTCAGCCGAGGGCTTTGAACGAAGTCCCCCCCGGGGTAAAAATCCCCAAGCTTCAGCTTCCCCTGTCCTCCAGAATGGTTTTCCTGCTACGGCTTTTCCGCTGCTGGAGGGGCAGTTTTGCTTCCGAAGCCATCTGCGAGGCGTGGTGCCCATCTGGAGCAGCGCTCTGCTCCGGGGCAGCGAGCAGACAGCATCCTTGGAGCGGGACTGCGGCTGGGGAAGGAAAGGATTTGGCTGTTTAGGATGGGGAAAAGCTCTCTGCTGCCTCACTACCTTCACAGCTGAATCCACACAGCCTCCCTGTATAAAACACGGGGACTGTCCCCAGTTCTCAGTGGGGGAACTGAGGCACGCAAAGGTCGAGCACGAGTTTTGTCCTCAGATCAATAGCTTGGGATCAGGCACAGGGCCCATCCTGGTGACTCCCAACCAAGGTGGGACACACGATGACAACACCACAGCACCCCCAATGACACCGCGAGCTTCTGGGTGCCCCCCACATCTGCAAAGAGAAATCGAGGAGAAATTAACGGCGCCATCAGCAAAACCTCGGGCACCGCTGGGGAGCCCCCAGCCACCACCTCCTTGTCGCTGAGCGCCAGGAGACAATAATTAACCCTATTAAAGCTCCAGCTAGAACAGAAGACCTGGCAAAAGGTGTGAGCGGGGAAAACGCTGCCTTCCCCTGCCGAACGGCTTCTCCTGTCTCCCTCCCCGGGTGTGCCGGTTGATAAATGAGGCTCCCAGCACCTCCGCTAGTAATCACCCGGGTTAACAGGGAGCCGCGGGAGCTGAAGAGCAGAGTCGCCTCTCGCTTTGGGCAGCCGGCTCCCCGCGGCTATAAATCACCCTGAGCAGGCTTGAACTCCGCGGAGGAGCTTGTTTCTCTTCCAGCCCGCGCTGACGACAAGCACGGGGCAAGCGGAGACCTCCGAAGCGCTCCGGGGGGCCTAATCCCGCGACAAATAATCCTCCTTCCCTGCCGAGCGCGCCGTGCGTGGCTAGAAAACACCTGCTCCGAAATATATTTGTTCCTGAGGCACGTCAGAGGGCTGGCGCCTGCCTGCTTCACGCGGAGGAGCGTTGGTGTAAGCGCTCAGCCTGCGGTGACGACGCTTCGCGAGACCACGCGTGCCTGCTAAGGAGAAAGGCGAGACGGGCAGAGAGCCCCGCACCTCATGGGGACCCTTTGGTTACCTCTAAGTCCCAAATCTTGCACAGGTTTTTGGCCTGGGACCAAAACCAGGCTCTAACGCCTGCTGAAATATCCAGGAGCACTGAACCCACTGATGGAAGCTGATCACCCCGCGCCGTCCGGATCGGCGTCGATCCTTTGGCTCAGGGGCACAGGCAATGGGTCGCGCGCACACCAGTTATTGCAGGGGAAAGAAGCAGCAGCGCTTTTACAAACCATCTTGGCCCCACATCCACTCCAAATCGGTGTTATGATATGCCAACAGCCATGAAAACGGCCAGTCCCTTTGCAAGCTGTTCTTGGCTTCTTTGTTCCGAAAGTCTCGCTACCCGTTATAAGGGAAAAAAAAAACACAACTTCCAACAGCCCTCCTGCCTTCTCTCAGTTCTCATCCCCATCCGTCCTCGTGCCGTGAGTCTGGGAGTACAGCTGTCCCCAGTCTATCTCCTCTACTTTATATACTCATGATTAAGTGACTCTGAAGAGAGAGCCATGTAAAAAACATATGGTGCTTTGTGTCTCGCTCAGAGCGACTCCGCTCACCACCGGCATAACTTATGAGCTCCTCGCTGACAACGAGCATGCCGTATGCAGGCGGGGGGAAAGGAGACAAGAAAAACTGCATGGCCAAAGGCAGCCGCTGTAGGGAAAGGTCCTGTTTCAGATGCTGATGAGAGCCAGTGCACCCCGTGGGTTAAATCCTTAACAGGCAGTAATTGAGCTGGGGTTTACCTACGTGATGCTGGACAGGGGAATGAGGGCAGTGACCACAGAATCACAGGATGGTTGAGGCTGAGAGGCACCTCTGGGTCCATCTGCTCCAGCCTGTGCAAGCTCCAGTCCCTGCCATGCCCCAGGCACAGCCGTGAAAGCTTTGGCAAAGCCACTTTCAACAAACAACGTGCCAAACCCACAGCCAACGGGGCCACAGACTCATCGCGTACCACGAGGAAAGACTGAGCCTCATGGGTTGCTCCAGAAAAACCAGTTCTCATTCCCATCCCAGCTTCTAGCATCTCCACCCCAACAGTGGGACCAGTCACAAAGCACTTCCCTCACGCAGCGACCCTACTCGTATTTTTAATGCCCCATTGGGATTAAGCTTCCTGCTCTTTTCTGGGCGATTCTCTGGCTGTAGTAGAGAAATGTTCCTGCAAATCCACTAAAACAACACGTAAACATGTGCTCGATGCACGTCCCAGCTCGGTGAAGGACCTGAGGACACACTTAACCTTCAGCACCAACTTCACCTCAGCTGAAAAGCTTGAGGTCTCCAAGCTGAAATCCAACTGGAAATCCTAGCCACCGTACAGAGGCTAGCCTACTAAATTGTCAGCTGATCATCACTAAAAGAAAACCTAATTATTTTTCCACCTGGCACTGCGTAATAAAACCACACAGCCCCAGATACAACAAGCAGGATGAAAATGATGATGAAATCGAAAGCCATTCTGCCAGGGAGCTTCACTGACTGGCTTTTTAGAAAGGTTAGTTTATGCCTCAAAGCTCCCGGATGCTGCCAACACCGTCCTTGTCTGACCCCAGCGTGGGCTGAGTTGGAAGGAAGGGTGATCTGGCAGAGGTAAATAAGGATTAGACGTAGCAAACAATGCTCCCGTGCTCTTTCCCTCTGAGTTTAAGTACTCCTTAACCCAACACGTGTTATTGATACTTCCAGCAGCCCCAGGTGCTCTGGTTTCCAATCCGCTGCTTAGCGCGCTAATCTACTGATTCACCACGCTGGTTTAAGAGGCGCGCTCTGCTCCCATTATAAGCTCTGACCCCGTAATGAGCCTGAACAGCTTGGCAAGCAAACTACAAATGAACTCTATTTGAAGCACTCTGTAACACAGGTTTCCCTACAGCCGTCATAAACGCTGCCTCTGTAGGTCAGATCTCTAATAAAGCCGCGGCGAGCTCGTTAGGAAGCCATACAGACCTTATCTTTGGAAACTTTGTGGGAAAATGGGCAATTCCCGTCTGTCTTCTTGCACGTGCCACGGAGAAACCTGCCAAAAGACCAGAGGAGAGGGCTGAGTGTGAGATCAGGTGGGTCACAAAATGCTACTTTTTAACGTTGAGTCTCTTCCTGGCCCAATACCCCTGCAAATTAACAGGACTGCTGCAGAGTTCATTGTTAAAGCCCGTAACAGGCCGTAAATCAGTTCCTTTCCTGACACATTTTGCTTTTTCCCTGTATTTGGCTGCTTATTAGTAGGCAGAGCAAGGTACTGAATGACAGAGTGGTGGAGGTTGGAGGCACCTCAGGGCCATCAGGTCAACCCCCACCACAGCAGGGGCCTACAGCAGGGTGCCCAGCCCCAATGCCTCCAGCCCCTGGTCCTGGTGCCAGGGCTCTGGCACCCTCCCGGCCCAGAAGAGCTGCCTGGGGGCCAGGAGGAGACTCCCGGGCTCCAGGCTGGGCCCGCAGCCTCCGCTGCTGGCCCTGGGACCCCCAAGCAGAGCCTGGCCCTGGCCTCTCGCACCTCCCTGCAAGGCCTCAGGGATGTGGGGGAGCTCCCCCGGAGCCTCCTCCTCCTCTCCAGGCCGAGCAGCCCCAGCTCTCGGGGTCTCTCCTCAAGGCAGGGGGGCTCTAGGTCCTGCTGCCCCTCGGGGCCCTGCTCTGGGCTCTCCCCAGTATGCCCAGGGCTCTCCCCAGTGTGCCCAGGGCTCTCCCAAGCATGCCCAGGGCTCTCCCCAGTGTGCCCAGGGCTCTCCATCTCAGGGTTGGATGGAGACTCAAAACAGCACAAGCAGCAGCAATTCCTAAGGTAAGAAAGTAGCACAGCCAAGAACCAGATTCACTCCTCGAGATAAGAAGGAAGGAGTCAAAATGAGGACTCAGTAGCCAGCATCTGTAATCCTCTGTGTCACCAGAAGTAATCCTCACTCCTTGGACACATACACCTTGGTGCTCATGAGGATGGAAAACTGAGTGCAAGTAAAATCAGTTCTAAAAAAATCATTATTTTTTTTAAAGTCACTTTTCCCTCTGTATTGTCTCCCATGGATCTCTGTGCAACCCACCAATGATTTCTAGCACCGCAGCACTTTTAAGGAGAAATTACTCTAAGAGTTCATCAGTGGAGTTGGCTTTTCTACACTTTTTAAACAACTAATAATATAGTTTAATCAACTGTTGGGCAGGTATAATGAGCTGGCTACATTAATCAGTTCTCCTGTAATAAATTACCAAGTCTCTTAACTGCCTGGCGTCACAGGCTGAAGGACTCAAACGTGTTGCATGGATCTGAGCTGGTCTGTGCAACACGTGAACTTCAAACGACACAAGTGTAGTTGTAGTAGGTAGTAGTAGTTGTAGTGGTAGTAGGGTGCTGTTTGGACCAGATGATCTTGAAGGTCTTTTCCAACCCTTATGATTCTATGAACTGGTCTCTGAGAGATGCTGCCAGACAGAAATCACCTGGTGCACGGTGAGGGCAAGCTCTTAGATCATTCAGCCAAAATCCAGGCTACTCTAACATCCGCACCATCTGCCCCCATCAACTCCAACGAGTAGTATCCAGAACCCATGAAGCAGTTTGTTTGAGGCCTTTCCAGGGCCTGGCTAAATATTTTAGCCTCAAATTCCACCTTGCAAACTCTGATGGCATTCTCAACCTGCCAGTAATAACTAATAGCTAAGGATTACTGTTCTGATTATGTTTAAGAAATGTTGATTTGACCTTATTACAAATTCTTACTACAATTTTTTAGATCTTTTTAGTTCTTCTGCACTATGATATGATTACTTAGCAGGCATAAGTGTACAGGTGATGGGATCCACCTCCAAATTGTGAAGTAAATTATTTCTGTAGTTCCTATAGGCTGCACCAAGTATCTAAAGCATTTATACTTAACTTGGAGTCTGGTTGTGCAATGCTTAATTAACATGAATAGGTCTCAAATGTTGCATAAATTCAGGAAAAAAAAAAACAACACCAGAAGAGATTAAATAGATCAGGATTCTCCTGTCTGACAAGTCTGGATAGAAAAGGAAGACTATATACAGTTATAAATGGTGCCTATAAGGTGATTAGGGAATTATTATCCTATTCTTCTCATGAACGAGGAGGTGCCTAACGCAGCAGTCAAGCAGTCAGTTAAGGAAGCATTTTTCACACAGAGCCCAATTCCGTTACGCAACCCACTGCCACAAACATCATGCATTAAAGAAAGGACAAAATCCATTCACAAAAGAAGAGAATTGCTGACTGTTACAAGATGGTTTGGTGGCAGCCTCTAGCACTTTCAAACCCAACCAGGCAGAGCAGAGTTTCACTGCCAGAAGCTGAGAGGTCCCAGAAAAAAAGAGTCCTCTGTGAGCCTCATCTTGTTCTCCTCCTGAAGGCACCTTCCAACCCCAGAGTGATGAGCAGACCCTGGGCCTGACCCAGCACCGCAATTCTCATGGTCTTACATCTCCATTTTCGGGATGTTTCCCTGCAGAATATCACACGAGCAAGCACTGAAGCCAACCGATGACCCCGTGATGGCTCCAAGCATGTGGATGCTCAAAGCATCTATCCATACCTGGTGCAGACGGCCACCTTCTCTGGATCATGGATGTAGGGGCAGTTCTCCCCGCGATTACACTTGCCGAAGCGGTTGTAGTACATGCAGTACTCCTTCTTCTTCTCTTTCTTCTGCTTGGCCTGACGAATGATGGCCAAACTCCGCTGAACGGCACGGCTAAATGGAGCAAGACAGACAGGTTGTGGTAACATTTCCAACTTCAATGCAACATCGTACAACGGCATAGAGAAAATGGGTCAATCGCACCCAAATCACAGAGGAGCACAGTTCCACTTTGAAAAGGGAGGGAGGTATTCAGAAAATTTGTACTGGGCCACAAGCTCTAGCTCTTTGTGACTTTTGGAGAACTTCACCCTGAATCTTTAAAAATCTGCAAGATGAAGCCGATTTCCTAGGGAACTTCTGCATTTGGTACAGAACTGCCCCATGATTTGAGCAACCTGATTTAGTGAAAGGGGGGTTGAACCAGACAGTCTTCAAGGGTCCTTTCCAACCCGTGCTGGAAAGCAACTCTGCAGAAGATGACCTGGGGACCCTGGGGAACAGCAAGACACCGAGTAGTAGTCAGCCAGGTGCTCTTGAGGTAGAGTAGAGTAGAGTAGGGTAGAGTAGGGTAGAGTACAGTAGGGTAGGGTAGGGTAGAGTAGGGTAGAGAAGAGTAGAGTAGAGCCCGTTCAGAGACCTTCAGAGATCCCTCCATGACCATGACCATCTCCAGTGACTTTGTGAGCATGGAGAAAGCTCCGTGCAGTTTTTATGAACACAGGGAGTCAGAAAATATCCTTTTTTCTTTTTTTTTTTTTTTTTTGTGCTGGGCTCATGCAGCACAGGCTGCAAACACCCAGCAGTTTCAGGGGTTACATCAGCCCAAGTCACTGGCCTAGGGGTCACGGTAACATTATCTATGATAAAATCCCTCAAGGAAACTATTTTATGGGGGAGTGCACATTTTTACCTCTATATTGACCATGTGCAGCTCTCCAGTTAAAATGTACTAAGAAAACTTCAAGCAGCCAAAATGCTGATTATGAAAGCCCTTCTCCAGCCCACTCTCTGCTTCAGCATCAGCACTGCCACCACCTCTTCCATTGCGTAGGGATGTGGGGACAGCCACAACGTGCCTCCTGGTACCCGTGGTGCTTCTGAGGCTATCGCAAGGCAAGCCACTACATGGCATGATAAGCATTTCAAAAAAGAGTTTTTTCCTTGCTGAAATAATGATATTGATAAACACTTAGACTACCTGAGGTACTCAGCCAGGCCACCAGCACGTGGTCCTCTGTGGCCAGCGCTGAAATTGGACTCTACCATCAATTAACTTTGACAGCAGATTTTAAATCAGTTGTTGTAAATGAGAGATGATAAAATACAGCTAGAATCTGGCACTATGTCTGTGTAGACATCTGGAACCAACACGCTTCGGGGATAAATTTCAGTCTACTACAATTAAGAGGGGCTTGTCTGCAAGAGCTCACGCTTAAGGACGCGATGATATGCGGCACATCTGTGGCACAGAAGCAAGGCGATGGGAAAGTCAGGAGGGCGCCAAGCGACATGCCGCTGTGCTCGGGGTGCTTCCCCGCTGGTGCTGGAGGTCACTGGTTTGCAGGGGCTGAGCACCCAATGAGCACTGGTTCCCAGTTTGCAGGGGCTGAGCACCCATCAAGCGCCTGTTCCCAGCTGGGAAAGCTCAGCAGGGGCAGCCCCCCAAGGAGCCAGCGAGAAGGAAAACCTGCACGTTTACTGGGCTGAACGGGGATTGACTTCTCTGGATCAGGGGAATAAAACAACGAACTGCTGTGATACAGGTGACAGTGACGCTGCTGCCCTCGAGAACAATACGTTTTTTGTTTTAAAGGGGGACTTTCAGTGAGGGCTGGAGCAGGATTTGGCGTTCCTTGCCCGCAGAAAGGTGCTGATATCCATTACTAACCTTTCACACCCTTTCAAGAGAACCTTTCGAAGCAGAAACCAGTGCTTTTTGCTGAGTTTACAGCTGCCTTATGGCAGAGCACGGGGGAAAACCAGCGGTCCTTCGGTCAGAGCTTCACCGAGCCAGTGAAACAGCCTCGTGCCAAGCTTCTGACCCCATCCTGAGCATAAACCACACGCAGCATCCAGAGGGGGAGCGTGCTGATCCTCCCCGCGGGTACAGACCTGGCAATGTAGCGGCTCGTAGCGGATCGGTTCAGGATACCAGATGGGGAGAAGCCAGTACTGCCGGGCGTGCTGCTCAACCTCGCTGTTTGAAACAGAAAAAGAAACACAGACACTTTCAGGATAATTTGCTCCGAATCGAGAAATTCAGCAGGAACTCCTGCGGTCCTTGGCTAACACACAGCAGCAGCCCCGAGAGCTGAGGATGCTCTTTGCAGACCTGCCTGCTGCTGGCACCTCTGGACCGGCCACACCAAGGAGGTGCCCTGCCAAAAAGGGCTCCTTGTCTGCTCCAAATGCATCAGGTGCCCTTTTCCTCCATGCTCAAACCTGTTGGGAACCCCCCTTCGGAACCCGCACGCACTGGAGCAACCTTGGAGGCTCGGGCAGAGGCAGCTCACACTCCCCGCAGCAGCCCGGGGAAGCCCAGCAGCTGCCTCGAGTCCGTGCGTGCACATAATTAAATCGTCCTCGAGCGGCGTAGGGGAGAGTGAATCGAAAATAAAGGCTCGGCTCGTGGCTTTCCAGGTGGCACGAGCGCGGCTCAGTCACTCACCTGCCAGCCCGGGCGTGCCGGGGAGTGAGTGAGCGGGATTTGATAGCTCCCCCCGCGCTCGAGCTGTCACTCTGGCTGCTGGCACTGGCAAAACCCCAGCTGTTCCCTCTGAAAATAAAAAGCGACGGCGCAGGCGCGATGCCGGCACGGTGCGTGTCCATCAGGGGCATCGGGCAGCCCCGCTGCGGGATGCAAACACGGGTCTTCGCTCATGGCAGGCTGGTATGGCAGGAGATTTCAAGCTTGCCACGCAGCCACCTAAAATTAATTGGGCGTTTTGAGCCACCTTTGCTGAATTATTTTGCTTTTTTTTTGGTTGTTTTCTTTTTCAGGTACGTGTGCGTTGCCGTGCCCGTGCGCCACCCTTTTAGTTGAAACAGCCCGGCAGCCTCATCCGTGCCAGAGAAGGGGAACCGCTAAATAAATCAATAGATAAAACAAATAAAGGCTGCAATGGTCTCGTGCAGCTGGTTTTAAGTGCATATTTACCCAGGAGGAGCCAGCCCATCGGCTGCGTAATGCCGCCGGTTCGGAAGCTCCGTAATTACGTGCGGAGCCCGTTAACGCGCAGCAGCCTGGAAAGGGGCGAAGCCTCATTTCTCTCTTCCACCTCCTGGGATTTAGGGAGGAAACGCGGGGTGTTGTTTTTAGAAGCCTTCCCATCGTGCAAAAAGAAGCTGAAATGCTCTGCAGACCTCAAAGCAACGAGCGAGGGGATGCAGGCAGGGGGATTTACCCGCCCACACCTGTAGGAGGGTCCAAGCAGCCCAAGTTTTTCTTCGAAGCAAAGCAACAAGATGTTAAGTGATCAATGCCAGAGCAGGACAGAAGCAGGGTGGAGATTTGGGGTCTCTCTGCATTACCAAAGCAACCCGCGTGGTGTGAAATTGGGGCAGAGCAAGGACACGGAGGACTGGAGAGGGGTTAAATTTAGAAATAGGAGCTGAGACATGCTGGTGCGCGATCCCCGGGGGAGCACGGCAGCAGGCTCCGGATTAAATGGAACAAGATGCTGAAACCATGCCCCCAGGGCGCTTGACTCTGATCCTGGGGGGGGTCTCACGGGGCCCTTTCTTCGGATGCAACACGCTTGGATTTTGCACGAGAGGACCTCAGCACGCCGGGGAGAGCAGCGGCGTCGGGACCAAGTGCTGCCGGTCCTATAAATGTCCCTTGCTGCAGAGATTGAAAGAAGCGGCACGGCGAGTTCCTCCGTGCGCACGTTCAGAAGGCAGAGGGGAAAAAAAAAAAAAAAAAAAAAAGAAGAAGAAATAAATAATAAAAAAAAAGCTGCTGGGGAGAGCATCAAGGAACTGCACATTAAGGGCTTTTTAACTGATTACACGCAGCACGGCAGCGTCAGGCTTGATATTTTATACCCCGCGTAAGGGACAGGTGTTTTTCTCCCTCCGCCTTTTTTTTTTTTTTTTTTTTTTCCCTTAATGATTTAGTCGGGTTGAGGCGCATCATCTGTAAGGAAACACGCAGCCCGTGCAAACGGGGCTGCTCCTCTCCATGCATCACCCGCAGCCGACGCTGGATGCTCCGGCAGCTCGCGGTGACGGCAAGCGCTGGGAAGTGATTGTTGTACCTAACCCAGCCGGGAGGCTCGGCGCGTCTCTCCGGAGGGAACGGGAGCTGTCATGTTCATTAAATGCATGATTACAGCTATGATTAATAGCAGGGGCTACAGCAGCCTAACTACTTTTTTTTTTTTTTTTTTCCTTTCCCTCCGCTCTGAAGGAATCCGCAGGCGAGCAGCACGACAGCCTGGCTCCGGTCCCTCGGCGCGGGGTTTTCCGCAGTGCCTGCTTCTGCCCAGCCCGTCCTGCTCCAAAATCGGGATTTGGATCAGAAAAGGGTAAAAAGGAACAACCCAGCCCTGCCGAATGGGCTCCCCGAGCACCAAACGTGGTTAAAACGAGCGGGGTGGAGGCTGTTCCCCTCCGCCAGCACCCCCACCTTAGCCCTGATGTTTTTCCCCAGAACACAAACCCAGCTCGGAGCTCGTGGGTTCCCTCCCCCGTCCCCGGTCCCGCTCCTCCAGGGGAGGATTTCCCCTGAAATCCTTCCGAATTGTGCCTGGGAGCAAAGCCCGGCGCTCCCAGGACGCGGCGCGGGATGCACGAGGCACCCGGCTCACAGCCCCTCTCGCCCCAGGGCTCCTCCTGCAGCAAACGCGCGCTGAGCAGGGCGCTCAGCACCTTCCCTTGTGGGTCAGCCAGAAATAACGCGAAGGGAGCGCAGTTAATTATTACCTGCTTCATTATTTAGGAACGACTTCAGCGCTCGGAACGGGGGGTCCCTTTATCGGGACCTCGGCACAGCTGCGGTGGAAACGTGGGAAGAAGTGTGCGTGCATCTGACGTGGCTCGTTTGTTGGTTTGGGGATCGTTTCTTAATACTGTGCAGCGCCTGAAACAGCCTGAAAGGGAGCACTGGAGACACGGGGACGCGCTGGGGACGTGTGGCACTGCTGGGTAAAGGGATGCCTCGCGCGGAGCACGAGCCGTTCGTTTCGCCGGGCTCTCCTGCCTTTAGTGCTGAACCCAAAGTTTTGAGGCCGGCACTCGGGAAATTTATTTCTTTAATTATCGGTCGTTTAAGTGGCTTCCACCATTGCAGACGATCAGCAGCAGCAGCTGCCGGGGGTAATTTATTTCACTCACCGGACGGCGCAAGCCCCCTGGAAGGGAACGACGTTAGAGGGGATGCGCTGGCGCTGCGGGAGAGCAGCTGGGCACGCTTCTCCCCCCCCGCCTGCCTGCAGCCCGGCTCCCAACAGGAACGAGCACGTCCCTGCTTCGGGCGTTTCGTTATTAGCGAGGCACGCTCAATTAACGAAGCGTTTCGGCGCTGTTGCGTGACCGGCTCGGCGGAGGCGTGCGAAGAGGCTGGAGAATCTCCCGAGCTCTGCACGTCCCGGTCCTCGAGGAGATCGGGTCCCAGACTCGAGGGACTGAGCTAAAAGGGGATGAGGATTGAGCAATCCCCAAGCTGCAGGGGTTGAGCTCAAAAGGGAGCGAGGGGCTGAGCGGTTGGATAATCCCAAAACCAAGGGGCTGAGCTCAAAAGGATCCGAGGGATCGAGCAATCCCAAACCTGAGGGTCTGAGATTGAAGGAGCCGCGGGATTGAGCAATTCTAAAGGCAAGTGACTGAGCTCAGAAAGGACCAAGGGATTAATGAACCCCCAAACCAAGCCATCAGGATCTAAGGGGATACAGGATCGAGCAATCGCAGCTCCAAGAGATTGAGCTCAAAGGGGACGACATGGGATCGAGCAATCCCAGCCCCAAGGGATCGAGCCCAAAGGGGACAC